>JAXIVJ010005444.1:15000-70000 GCA_036785665.1 Chirona hameri | reverse complement strand
GGCTGAGACGGTTGCAGACTGTCTGCTGCTGTGGGTCTATGACCATGGGGTTCCAGAGCGACTGCATTCTGACCAGGGACGGCAATTTGAGGGAGCCGTATTCCAGGAGTTGTGCAAAAGATTGAGCATTGAGAAAACAAGGACGATACCGTACCATCCAGAGAGTGACGGGATGGTAGAGGTTCACGAGGACGTTGAAGGACATGGTGTCGAAGTTCATCGGGCCCAGGGTTTTGATTGGGATCTAGAAATTCGAGCGGTCGCTATGGCATATAATTCCTCTAAACATGAAACCACGCAATACTCGCCCCACTTTCTGGTACACGGTCAAGAAATCCGCCTCCCAGCAGATGCGAAGCTTTGTTCCACAAGACCCCTGGTTCAGGCGCATAGCTCCTTGGAAGATCGATCGAGAACACTCAGGAAAGCATTCGAGGATGTACGCGTTCAGTCCAAGAAAGCGGCAGAGAAAATGAAGGAACGGGATGACAAAAAAGCACACACCATGCGTTTCTCCAAGGGAGACGAAGTGTGGGTGACGGACCCAACGGCTGCAGCTGGTGGAAAACCAAAACTGGGTCTCCCATACAAGGGTCCAGCGACGGTCATTCATACATATGGCGAGAGGGGCAAGGGAGTGGTGCACAAGGTGCAGGCAAAGGGTGGAAAAACAACGAACGTGCACCACAACCGCCTTAAGCACGTGTATTCCAGTAGGATTTTCCATAGGCATCGGGGCCAGGAGAGGGAAAAGTCAACGACCGAAATGGTGCGACCGGGTGGAACGATGGCTGATTGTTCAGCATCTCATCCCGAGGGTGAGGCCGGTCACAAAGTGGGCACACTGCCGTCTCTGAACAGGCAGGTATCAGATTACGAAGGAACGGAGGTGGGATATCTTGATCGGGTAAGTGACAGGGGAGAGAAACAGGCACGACTGTCTCACCTTTTAACGTTATAGACTCGACACTCGGAATAGCCATTTTATGTTGGAGAGTGTTTTAAATGTCAATACATACATACATACATACATACAGACTGCATCCCCGGACAGATCCCCGACGAACAGTTAGATGACCACTCAGATCAATCTGTTTCAGGGACAGGGGAAGCAATAGAAGTACAGCCTCCGACACCCGATACTTTCTATTGGACCCGAGCAGGTAGAGAACAGTTAAGCCACCTCAACGCTACCAAAGTCTGAATGCCTTGTTGTGTTGTGAAATTTGAGGAGCCCTAACTTGTAACCGAGTTTCAGATGACGGACTGCCTGGCAGAGATCGCGGCACTACGGGGGGAAGTAGCTGCTCTGAGGAAGGAGTTAACTGCAGCCAAGGCCGAGTGGGCTGGTCGAGCCAAGGGCGGAGAGACGTTCACCGCCCCCACTCCACCAGTACAGTCGACCGGGGTCGCAGCAGCGGACGGGGACGAGAATCTGCTGGATCACTTGTTCGACATGGAGTCGCCGATGCCGGGCTGGATGGGAGAGTGGCTTCTCCAGCATACTGAGCCGGTCGGCGTCAAGGATGGTGGAGACGACATCGACCGACTTCTCCAGGAGACGTTGCACAGCTCGGAGGGAGAGACGCTTAGTGTTCGTGGCGGGACTCTCCATGAGCTGACTGACGGAGAGGGCAGCCTAGCGGCCGGGTCGGTGGTCAATCTAGAGGGTGAGGTGGCGGGCGGGGCTGAGACGGGGTCGGTCGATAGTGACGACGATCCCGGATCGGTCTCCAGTCGCCCGGCCTCGAGGAAGGCACTGCACCTGGTGGTGGGCGATTCGATAGCCCGAGACGCCCCGTGGAACGACGAGGTCGTGAACCTCGCCAGAGGGAGTAACACTTGGCGCAGGCATGCCGACCGGTTGGAAGGCGATGTCGCCAAATGGGAAGCCAGGATAGTATCCGAGGGCAGATCAAAAGGGAGCGTGGCCATATGGCTGGGCAGGAATGATGCCTATTACAGGGAAGGCGGATGTGATGTGCCCACAAACACTATCAAGGAGGTGCTGATCCGGCTGTCCACCAGAGCGCATGTTCTGATCGGGCCTCTCCCGCGGGTTAGTGAAAGGGGTACTCAGTGGGAGGGAACTCAGGCTTACTGGCTCGAGAGGGCCCTGAAACATAGCCAGCCTCAGGGATGTGTGCTATATAAGCCGGGCCATCGCCTGACGCCAATGATGCGTCGCAGACGGGTGGTGGGGGATGGCACCGAGGGGAAAGACGGACGGATGTGTTTTTGTTTCCGCAGGGATCAGGTGCACATTACCCCTGAGGGATACACAAAGATCAGGGGTCTGCTCCCTTCTGCGCTGCTCCGGGGGTGCTAGTGCCCCACTGTGTTAAGCAACACTGTGTTAAGAAGTTCGATTCATTTCGGGGGCCAAGGCCACATGGATGACAGCGGACATCGGTGAAGCGGCGGGTTTGGGAGCGGCCCATCGTGAGAATGCTGCAGGCTGCCGCTACGATGCTTCGTGTCGCGCGCCGTGCGGCTCTGCGTCGGAGCGGTGCTGGCGAGTTCGGCCGATAGAGACCCATAGAGACCGGCCGATAGATATGGAGAACAATGCTACGCCGCCCGAGCACGGGCGCAGCGTGCCGGTCGCGCGTCCAGCGCAGTCGCGCTCGGCTGTAGGCGGCAGAACCCGCGAAACGGGCACCGAGCGGCGAGCGCAGCCAGCCGCCGCCAGCTAGAATGAAGATAAAGAAGCGAAACAGGCATAAATGTGTTTGTCTCGTCGAGACACGTCTCCATATATGCAACATGGCCTACTTAGGTCGCCACTTGACCTTGAACTGAGGTCAAATTTATAAGTTGACCTAAACTGGTCAAAATGAATTTGATTCGAAGCGCCTTGACGAGACTAACACGATGGCGTCAAAATCATTGCTGTTCGTTATCAGGTAAAAAGTTATTTGCGAACAACATTTTAGCAAAAAAAATGACCTTTTGACCTTCGATGACCTCTGGAGCCTAAACTATTAATCTGAGATAAAATTTGATGACATTTTTGTTATTGAATATATCAAGAGCTTTCGATTGTTTTTTTTCCGTTGTTCCTAACTAACATAGCTCCCGAGATAACTAACATAGTTCACGAGATATATGTCCTAAAAATGGAAAATCTGACCTTTGATAACCTCTGGTGACCTCAATATTGACCTGAACCAAAAAATGGCGAAATAGTTTCAAAGTTATTTTTGATGAGCTTTCGAAACGTGTTTTCAGTTTTTCAATGAGGAAAATTTCAGAACGAAAAGGTCTACCAAGATGAGAAGTGAGAAGATTACCCATCAAAATATTTTGTTTCGCCCCCCCCCCCCCCTCTAGTTTAAAATCGTTCCCGAGCCCCTAGTGAAATATGCTACACTCAATCTTGCTTTGCTCATGTTGTTTATGTAAACACCAGATTGCCATTTTGCGTGTGTCTGAAATTGAAGAGAACAAAAAATCACACCTCAATAAAAACAAATCAATCAAAAATATATTATCAAACAACAAATATAATAAACAATACAAGTGCGATTGGCGCAAATGCACACTGCATATAACATGGCACCTCTCGCGAACTGAAAGGTAAACTCAACTAAACCGACCGCCGTCACGGAGGAATCGCCCCTCCAAAGCAGCACGTTGCTGGCCCATGCTGACCGCCGCCCCCTTGGTTCACAACTTAAGAGTTGAATCTTGTTTAATATAAAAGGAATTGTTGAAATGATCGAGCCACCCTGCACCGCTCACCAGTGCTGAGATGTGTTCCGTGTAAAAGAATGTCGATCTGTGTGTCTGTTGGAAAATGGGAGAAGTCTGACTGCAGAATGGATGATATTGTTGTAAATCATTGGTTTCTACAATGTTCATGAAGGTGGCAGTTAAGTATGAAGTGATTTGTTGTTTCGGAAGAATTGCCGCAAGCACAGTTAGATGTTTCGGCTTTTTGAATATAATAGAGATGAGCATTCAAGTTAGACATTACTAGCCTTACTTTAGTATGCAAAATGTTGCCTGACCTGTTTTTTTACCTGTTTGTCAATAAGTAGTGTTGTTCTTTAGTGTTTAGGACCTTTTTCCCATCTGTTTTGTTGGCACTGTGCCTTTTCCCCTTAATACTCTTGCTGCATCTCTAACATTGATTTTTTTTAAAGTTGGGGGGCTGACTGAATGAAGTTGGGGGAGGGGGTTGAGCAACAAGTTGAGGGGGCTGAAGCCCCCTCAACTGAATATGATTATACGCCCCTGTGACCTCACCACACACAGAACCCGGGACCACCGCCGCCACCCGGGTTACTCCCGGAACCTCCACCAGCTCCTCACCACACACAGAACCCCGGACCACCGCCGCCACCCGGGTTACTCCCGGAACCTCCACCAGCTCCTCACCACACACAGAACCCCGGACCACCGCCGCCACCCGGGTTACTCCCGGAACCTCCACCAGCTCCTCACCACACACAGAACCCCGGACCACCGCCGCCACCCGGGTTACTCCCGGAACCTCCACCAGCTCCTCACCACACACAGAACCCCGGACCACCGCCGCCACCCGGGTTACTCCCGGAACCTCCACCAGCTCCTCACCACACACAGAACCCCGGACCACCGCCGCCGCCCGGGGTTACTCCCGGAACCTCCACCAGCTCCTCACCACACACAGAACCCCGGACCACCGCCACCCGGGTTACTCCCGGAACCTCCACCAGCTCCTCACCACACACAGAACCCGGGACCACCGCCGCCCGGGTTACTCCCGGAACCTCCGCCAGCTCCTCACCACACACAGAACCCGGGACCACCGCCGCCGCCCGGGGTTACTCCCGGAACCTCCACCAGCTCCTCACCACACACAGAACCCCGGACCACCGCCACCCGGGTTACTCCCGGAACCTCCACCAGCTCCTCACCACACACAGAACCCGGGACCACCGCCGCCCGGGTTACTCCCGGAACCTCCGCCAGCTCCTCACCACACACAGAACCCGGGACCACCGCCGCCGCCCGGGGTTACTCCCGGAACCTCCGCCAGCTCCTCACCACACACAGAACCCGGGACCACCGCCGCCGCCCGGGGTTACTCCCGGAACCTCCACCAGCTCCTCACCACACACAGAACCCGGGACCACCGCCGCCCGGGTTACTCCCGGAACCTCCGCCAGCTCCTCACCACACACAGAACCCGGGACCACCGCCGCCGCCCGGGGTTACTCCCGGAACCTCCGCCAGCTCCTCACCACACACAGAACCCGGGACCACCGCCGCCGCCCGGGGTTACTCCCAGAACCTCCACCAGCTCCTCACCACACACAGAACCCGGGACCACCGCCGCCACCCGGGTTACTCCCGGAACCTCGTCCAGCTCCTCACCACACACAGAACCCCGGACCACCGCCACCCGGGTTACTCCCGGAACCTCCACCAGCTCCTCACCACACACAGAACCCCGGACCACCGCCACCCGGGTTACTCCCGGAACCTCCACCAGCTCCTCACCACACACAGAACCCGGGACCACCGCCGCCACCCGGGTTACTCCCGGAACTTCCACCAGCTCCTCACCACACACAGAACCCCGGACCACCGCCGCCCCGGGTTACTCCCGGAACCTCCATCAGCTCCTCACCACACACAGAACCCGGGACCACCGCCGCCCGGGTTACTCCCGGAACCTCCGCCAGCTCCTCACCACACACAGAACCCGGGACCACCGCCGCCACCCGGGTTACTCCCGGAACCTCCACCAGCTCCTCACCACACACAGAACCCGGGACCACCGCCACCCGGGTTACTCCCGGAACCTCCACCAGCTCCTCACCACACACAGAACCCGGGACCACCGCCACCCGGGTTACTCCTGGAACCTCCACCAGCTCCTCACCACACACAGAACCCGGGACCACCGCCGCCACCCGGGTTACTCCCGGAACCTCCACCAGCTCCTCACCACACACAGAACCCCGGACCACCGCCACCCGGGTTACTCCCGGAACCTCCACCAGCTCCTCACCACACACAGAACCCGGACCACCGCCACCCGGGTTACTCCCGGAACCTCCACCAGCTCCTCACCACACACAGAACCCGGGACCACCGCCGCCACCCGGGTTACTCCCGGAACCTCCACCAGCTCCTCACCACACACAGAACCCCGGACCACCGCCGCCCCGGGTTACTCCCGGAACCTCCACCAGCTCCTCACCACACACAGAACCCGGGACCACCGCCGCCCGGGTTACTCCCGGAACCTCCGCCAGCTCCTCACCACACACAGAACCCGGGACCACCGCCGCCGCCCCGGGTTACTCCCGGAACCTCCGCCAGCTCCTCACCACACACAGAACCCGGGACCACCGCCGCCCGGGTTACTCCCGGAACCTCCACCAGCTCCTCACCACACACAGAACCCGGGACCACCGCCGCCCGGGTTACTCCCGGAACCTCCACCAGCTCCTCACCACACACAGAACCCCGGACCACCGCCGCCCGGGTTACTCCCGGAACCTCCACCAGCTCCTCACCACACACAGAACCCGGGACCACCGCCGCCCGGGGTTACTCCCGGAACCCCCACCAGCTCCTCACCACACACAGAACCCGGGACCACCGCCGCCCGGGTTACTCCCGGAACCTCCACCAGCTCCTCACCACACACAGAACCCGGGACCACCGCCGCCCGGGTTACTCCCGGAACCTCCACCAGCTCCTCACCACACACAGAACCCGGGACCGCCGCCGCCCGGGTTACTCTCGGAACCTCCACCAGCTCCTCACCACACACAGAACCCGGGACCACCGCCGCCCGGGGTTACTCCCGGAACCCCCACCAGCTCCTCACCACACACAGAACCCGGGACCACCGCCGCCCGGGTTACTCCCGGAACCTCCACCAGCTCCTCACCACACACAGAACCCGGGACCACCGCCGCCACCCGGGTTACTCCCGGAACCTCCACCAGCTCCTCACCACACACAGAACCCCGGACCAACGCCGCCGCCCGGGGTTACTCCCGGAACCTCCACCAGCTCCTCACCACACACAGAACCCCGGACCACCGCCGCCCGGGTTACTCCCGGAACCTTCACCAGCTCCTCACCACACACAGAACCCCGGACCACCGCCGCCGCCCGGGGTTACTCCCGGAACCTCCACCAGCTCCTCACCACGCACATAACCCCGGACCACCGCCGCCGCCCGGGTTACTCCCGTAACCTCCACCAGCTCCTCACCACACACAGAACCCCGGACCACCGCCGCCGCCCGGGGTTACTCCCGGAACCTTCACCAGCTCCTCACCACACACAGAACCCCGGGTTACTCCCGGAACCTCCACCAGCTCCTCACCACACACAGAACCCCGGACCACCGCCGCCGCCCGGGTTACTCCCGGAACCTCCACCAGCTCCTCACCACACACAGAACCCCGGACCACCGCCGCCGCCCGGGTTACTCCCGGAACCCCCACCAGCTCCTCCCCACACACAGAACCCCGGACCACCGCCGCCGCCCGGGTTACTCCCGGAACCCCCACCAGCTCCTCACCACACACAGAGCCCGGGACCACCGCCGCCCGGGTTACTCCCGGAACCTCCACCAGCTCCTCACCACACACAGAACCCGGGACCACCGCCGCCACCCGGGTTACTCCCGGAACCTCCACCAGCTCCTCACCACACACAGAACCCGGGACCACCGCCGCCCGGGTTACTCCCGGAACCTCCACCAGCTCCTCACCACACACAGAACCCGGGACCACCGCCGCCCGGGTTACTCCCGGAACCTCCACCAGCTCCTCACCACACACAGAACCCGGGACCACCGCCGCCCGGGTTACTTCCGGAACCCCCACCAGCTCCTCACCACACACAGAACCCGGGACCACCGCCGCCCGGGTTACTCCCGGAACCTCCACCAGCTCCTCACCACACACAGAACCCGGGACCACCGCCGCCCGGGTTACTCCCGGAACCTCCACCAGCTCCTCACCACACACAGAACCCCGGACCACCGCCGCCGCCCGGGTTACTCCCGGAACCTCCACCAGCTCCTCACCACACACAGAACCCGGGACCACCGCCGCCCGGGTTACTCCCGGAACCTCCACCAGCTCCTCACCACACACAGAACCCCGGACCACCGCCGCCGCCCGGGGTTACTCCCGGAACCTCCACCAGCTCCTCACCACACACAGAACCCGGGACCACCGCCGCCCGGGTTACTCCCGGAACCTCCACCAGCTCCTCACCACACACAGAACCCGGGACCACCGCCGCCCGGGGTTACTCCCGGAACCTCCACCAGCTCCTCACCACACACAGAACCCGGGACCACCGCCGCCCGGGTTACTCCCGGAACCTCCACCAGCTCCTCACCACACACAGAACCCGGGACCACCGCCGCCCGGGGTTACTCCCGGAACCCCCACCAGCTCCTCACCACGCACAGAACCCGGGACCACCGCCGCCGCCCGGGTTACTCCCGGAACCCCCACCAGCTCCTCACCACACACAGAACCCGGACCACCGCCGCCACCCCGGGTTACTCCCGGAACCCCCACCAGCTCCTCACCACACACAGAACCCGGGACCACCGCCGCCCGGGTTACTCCCGGAACCTCCACCAGCTCCTCACCACACACAGAACCCGGGACCACCGCCGCCCGGGTTACTCCCGGAACCCCCACCAGCTCCTCACCACACACAGAACCCGGGACCACCGCCGCCCGGGTTACTCCCGGAACCTCCACCAGCTCCTCACCACACACAGAACTCGGGACCACCGCCGCCCGGGTTACTCCCGGAACCTCCACCAGCTCCTCACCACACACAGAACCCCGGACCACCGCCGCCACCCCGGGTTACTCCCGGAACCCCCACCAGCTCCTCACCACACACAGAACCCGGGACCACCGCCGCCCGGGTTACTCCCGGAACCTCCACCAGCTCCTCACCACACACAGTACCCGGGACCACCGCCGCCCGGGTTACTCCCGGAACCCCCACCAGCTCCTCACCACACACAGAACCCGGGACCACCGCCGCCCGGGTTACTCCCGGAACCTCCACCAGCTCCTCACCACACACAGAACCCCGGACCACCGCCGCCACCCGGGTTACTCCCGGAACCCCCACCAGCTCCTCACCACACACAGAACCCGGGACCACCGCCGCCCGGGTTACTCCCGGAACCTCCACCAGCTCCTCACCACACACAGAACCCCGGACCACCGCCGCCACCCCGGGTTACTCCCGGAACCTCCACCAGCTCCTCACCACACACAGAACCCCGGACCACCGCCGCCACCCGGGTTACTCCCGGAACCTCCACCAGCTCCTCACCACACACAGAACCCCGGACCACCGCCGCCACCCCGGGTTACTCCCGGAACCTCCACCAGCTCCTCACCACACACAGAACCCGGGACCACCGCCGCCGCCCGGGTTACTCCCGGAACCTCCACCAGCTCCTCACCACACACAGAACCCGGGACCACCGCCGCCCGGGGTTACTCCCGGAACCCTCCACCAGCTCCTCACCACACACAGAACCCCGGACCACCACCGCCCTGGTTACTCCAGGAACCTCCACCAGCTCCTCACCGCCGCCGCCCGGGTTACTCCCGGAACCTCCACCAGCTCCTCACCACACACAGAACCCCGGACCACCGCCGCCCGGGTTACTCCCGGAACCTCCACCAGCTCCTCACCACACACACAGAACCCCGGACCAGCCGCCGCCGCCCGGGTTACTCCCGGAACCTCCACCAGCTCCTCACCACACACAGAACCCCGGACCACCGCCGCCCGGGTTATCTCCCGGAACCTCCACCAGCTCCTCACCACACACAGAACCCCGGACCACCGCCGCCGCCCGGGGTTACTCCCGGAACCTCCACCAGCTCCTCACCACACACAGAACCCCGGACCACCGCCGCCCGGGTTACTCCCGGAACCTCCACCAGCTCCTCACCACACACAGAACCTCGGACCACCGCCGCCGCCCGGGGTTACTCCCGGAACCCTCCACCAGCTCCTCACCACACACAGAACCCCGGACCCACCGCCGCCACCCGGGTTACTCCCGGAACCTCCACCAGCTCCTCACCACACACAGAACCCGGGACCACCCAGCCGCGCCCGGGGTTACTCCCCGGAACCTCCAACCAGCTCCTCACCACACACAGAACCCCGGGACCACCGCCGCCCCGGGTTACTCCCGGAACCTCCACCAGCTCCTCACCACACACATAACCCGGACCACCACCGCCCTGGGTTACTCCCGGAACCTCCACCAGCTCTCACCACACACAGAACCCCGGACCACCGCCGCCACGGGGTTACTCCCGGAACCTCCACCAGCTCCTCACCACACACAGAACCCGGGAACCACCGCCGCCCGGGTTACTCCCGGAACCTCCACCAGCTCCTCACCACACACAGAACCCCGGACCACCGCCGCCGCGCACCGGGTTACTCCCGGAACCTCCACCAGCTCCTCACCACACACAGAACCCGGACCACCGCCGCCCCGGGTTACTCCCGGAACCTCCACCAGCTCCTCACCACACACAGAACCCCGGGACCACCACCGCCGCCCCGGGTTACTCCCGGAACCTCCACCAGCTCCTCACCACACACAGAACCCCGGACCACCGCCGCCCGGGTACTCCCGGAACCTCCACCAGCTCCTCACCACACACAGAACCCGGACCACCACCGCCGCCCGGGTTACTCCCGGAACCTCCACCAGCTCCTCACCACACACAGAACCCGGGACCACCGCCGCCGCCCGGGTTACTCCCGGAACCTCCACCAGCTCCTCACCACACACAGAACCCCGGACCACCAGCCGCCTCCCGGGTTACTCCCGGAACCTCCACCAGCTCCTCACCACACACAGAACCCGGGACCACCACGCCGCCCGGGTTACTCCCGGAACCTCCACCAGCTCCTCACCACACACAGAACCCGGGACCACCACCGCCGCCCCGGGTTACTCCGGAACCTCCACCAGCTCCTCACCACACACAGAACCCGGACCACCACCGCCGCCCGGGTTACTCCCGGAACCTCCACCAGCTCCTCACCACACACAGAACCCCGGACCACCGCCGCCACCCGGGTTACTCCCGGAACCTCCACCAGCTCCTCACCACACACAGAACCCCGGGACCACACCGCCGCCCGGGTTACTCCCGGAACCTCCACCAGCTCCTCACCACACACAGAACCCCGGACCACCCCGCCGCCACCCGGGTTACTCCCGGAACCTCCACCAGCTCCTCACCACACACAGAACCCCGGACCACCGCCGCCCGGGTTACTCCCGGAACCTCCACCAGCTCCTCACCACACACAGAACCCCCGGACCACCGCCGCCACCCGGGTTACTCCCGGAACCTCCACCAGCTCCTCACCACACACAGAACCCCGGACCACCGCCGCCCGGGTTACTCCCGGAACCTCCACCAGCTCCTCACCACACACAGAACCCCGGACCACCGCCGCCACCCGGGTTACTCCCGGAACCTCCACCAGCTCCTCACCACACACAGAACCCGGGACCACCGCCGCCGCCCCGGGTTACTCCCGGAACCTCCACCAGCTCCTCACCACACACAGAACCCCGGACCACCGCCGCCGCCCGGGGTTACTCCCGGAACCCCCACCAGCTCCTCACCACACACAGAACCCGGGACCACCGCCGCCGCCCGGGTTACTCCCGGAACCTCCACCAGCTCCTCACCACACACAGAACCCCGGACCACCGCCGCCACCCGGGTTACTCCCGGAACCTCCACCAGCTCCTCACCACACACAGAACCCGGGACCACCACCGCCGCCCGGGTTACTCCCGGAACCTCCACCAGCTCCTCACCACACACAGAACCCCGGACCACCGCCGCCACCCGGGTTACTCCCGGAACCTCCACCAGCTCCTCACCACACACAGAACCCCGGACCACCGCCGCCCGGGTTACTCCAGGAACCTCCACCAGCTCCTCACCACACACAGAACCCGGGACCACCGCCGCCGCCCGGGTTACTCCCGGAACCTCCACCAGCTCCTCACCACACACAGAACCCCGGACCACCGCCGCCACCCGGGTTACTCCCGGAACCTCCACCAGCTCCTCACCACACACAGAACCCGGGACCACCGCCGCCCGGGTTACTGCCGGAACCTCCACCAGCTCCTCACCACGCACAGAACCCGGGACCACCGCCGCCGCCCGGGGTTACTCCCGGAACCTCCACCAGCTCCTCACCACACACAGAACCCCGGACCACCGCCGCCCGGGTTACTCCAGGAACCTCCACCAGCTCCTCACCACACACAGAACCCCGGACCACCGCCGCCGCCCGGGTTACTCCCGGAACCTCCACCAGCTCCTCACCACACACAGAACCCGGGACCACCGCCGCCCGGGTTACTCCCGGAACCTCCACCAGCTCCTCACCACACACAGAACCCGGGACCACCGCCGCCCGGGTTACTCCAGGAACCTCCACCAGCTCCTCACCACACACAGAACCCGGGACCACCGCCGCCGCCCGGGTTACTCCCGGAACCTCCACCAGCTCCTCACCACACACAGAACCCCGGACCACCGCCGCCACCCGGGTTACTCCCGGAACCTCCACCAGCTCCTCACCACACACATAACCCGGGACCACCGCCGCCCGGGTTACTCCCGGAACCTCCACCAGCTCCTCACCACGCACAGAACCCGGGACCACCGCCGCCGCCCGGGGTTACTCCCAGAACCTCCACCAGCTCCTCACCACACACAGAACCCCGGACCACCGCCGCCCGGGTTACTCCCGGAACCTCCACCAGCTCCTCACCACACACAGAACCCCGGACCACCGCCGCCGCCCGGGTTACTCCCGGAACCTCCACCAGCTCCTCACGACACACAGAACCCGGGACCACCGCCGCCGCCCGGGGTTACTCCCGGAACCTCCACCAGCTCCTCACCACACACATAACCCGGGACCACCGCCGCCCGGGTTACTCCCGGAACCTCCACCAGCTCCTCACCACGCACAGAACACGGGACCACCGCCGCCGCCCGGGGTTACTCCCGGAACCTCCACCAGCTCCTCACCACACACAGAACCCCGGACCACCGCCGCCCGGGTTACTCCCGGAACCTCCACCAGCTCCTCACCACACACAGAACCCCGGACCACCGCCGCCGCCCGGGTTACTCCCGGAACCTCCACCAGCTCCTCACCACACACAGAACCCCGGACCACCGCCACCCGGGTTACTCCCGGAACCTCCACCAGCTCCTCACCACACACAGAACCCGGGACCACCGCCGCCCGGGTTACTCCCGGAACCTCCACCAGCTCCTCACCACACACAGAACCCCGGACCACCGCCGCCCGGGTTACTCCCGGAACCTCCACCAGCTCCTCACCACACACAGAACCCCGGACCACCGCCGCCCGGGTTACTCCCGGAACCTCCACCAGCTCCTCACCACACACAGAACCCTGGACCACCGCCGCCGCCCCGGGTTACTCCCGGAACCCCCACCAGCTCCTCACCACACACAGAACCGGGGACCACCGCCGCCCGGGTTACTCCCGGAACCCCCACCTGCTCCTCACCACACACAGAACCCAGGACCACCGCCGCCGCCCGGGGTTACTCCCGGAACCCCCACCAGCTCCTCACCACACACAGAACCCGGGACCACCGCCGCCCGGGTTACTCCCGGAACCCCACCAGCTCCTCACCACACACAGAACCCCGGACCACCGCCGCCGCCCGGGGTTACTCCCGGAACCTCCACCAGCTCCTCACCACACACAGAACCCGGGACCACCGCCGCCAGGGTTACTCCCGGAACCTCCACCAGCTCCTCACCACACACAGAATCCCGGACCACCGCCGCCCGGGTTACTCCCGGAACCTCCACCAGCTCCTCACCACACACAGAACCCCGGACCACCGCCGCCCGGGTTACTCCCGGAACCTCCACCAGCTCCTCACCACACACAGAACCCCGGACCACCGCCGCCCGGGTTACTCCCGGAACCTCCACCAGCTCCTCACCACACACAGAACCCCGGACCACCGCCGCCCGGGCTACTCCCGGAACCTCCACCAGCTCCTCACCACACACAGAACCCCGGACCACCGCCGCCGCCCGGGGTTACTCCCGGAACCTCCACCAGCTCACCACACACAGAACCCCGGGTTACTCCCGGAACCTCCACCAGCTCTTCACCACACACAGAACCCAGGACCACCGCCGCCCGGGTTACTCCCGGAACCTCCACCAGCTCCTCACCACACACAGAACCCCGGACCACCGCCGCCACCCGGGTTACTCCCGGAACCTCCACCAGCTCCTCACCACACACAGAACCCGGGACCACCACCGCCGCCCGGGTTACTCCCGGAACCTCTACCAGCTCCTCACCACACACAGAACCCGGGACCACCACCGCCGCCCGGGTTACTCTCGGAACCTCCACCAGCTCCTCACCACACACAGAACCCCGGACCACCGCCGCCCGGGTTACTCCCGGAACCTCCACCAGCTCCTCACCACACACAGAACCCCGGACCACCGCCGCCACCCGGGTTACTCCCGGAACCTCCACCAGCTCCTCACCACACACAGAACCCCGGACCACCGCCGCCCGGGTTACTCCCGGAACCTCCACCAGCTCCTCACCACACACAGAACCCCGGACCACCGCCGCCACCCGGGTTACTCCCGGAACCTCCACCAGCTCCTCACCACACACAGAACCCCGGACCACCGCCGCCCGGGTTACTCCCGGAACCTCCACCAGCTCCTCACCACACACAGAACCCCGGACCACCGCCGCCACCCGGGTTACTCCCGGAACCTCCACCAGCTCCTCACCACACACAGAACCCCGGACCACCGCCGCCCGGGTTACTCCCGGAACCTCCACCAGCTCCTCACCACACACAGAACCCCGGACCACCGCCGCCACCCGGGTTACTCCCGGAACCTCCACCAGCTCCTCACCACACACAGAACCCGGGACCACCGCCGCCGCCCCGGGTTACTCCCGGAACCTCCACCAGCTCCTCACCACACACAGAACCCCGGACCACCGCCGCCGCCCGGGGTTACTCCCGGAACCCCCACCAGCTCCTCACCACACACAGAACCCGGGACCACCGCCGCCGCCCGGGTTACTCCCGGAACCTCCACCAGCTCCTCACCACACACAGAACCCCGGACCACCGCCGCCACCCGGGTTACTCCCGGAACCTCCACCAGCTCCTCACCACACACAGAACCCGGGACCACCACCGCCGCCCGGGTTACTCCCGGAACCTCCACCAGCTCCTCACCACACACAGAACCCCGGACCACCGCCGCCACCCGGGTTACTCCCGGAACCTCCACCAGCTCCTCACCACACACAGAACCCCGGACCACCGCCGCCCGGGTTACTCCAGGAACCTCCACCAGCTCCTCACCACACACAGAACCCGGGACCACCGCCGCCGCCCGGGTTACTCCCGGAACCTCCACCAGCTCCTCACCACACACAGAACCCCGGACCACCGCCGCCACCCGGGTTACTCCCGGAACCTCCACCAGCTCCTCACCACACACAGAACCCGGGACCACCGCCGCCCGGGTTACTGCCGGAACCTCCACCAGCTCCTCACCACGCACAGAACCCGGGACCACCGCCGCCGCCCGGGGTTACTCCCGGAACCTCCACCAGCTCCTCACCACACACAGAACCCCGGACCACCGCCGCCCGGGTTACTCCAGGAACCTCCACCAGCTCCTCACCACACACAGAACCCCGGACCACCGCCGCCGCCCGGGTTACTCCCGGAACCTCCACCAGCTCCTCACCACACACAGAACCCGGGACCACCGCCGCCCGGGTTACTCCCGGAACCTCCACCAGCTCCTCACCACACACAGAACCCGGGACCACCGCCGCCCGGGTTACTCCAGGAACCTCCACCAGCTCCTCACCACACACAGAACCCGGGACCACCGCCGCCGCCCGGGTTACTCCCGGAACCTCCACCAGCTCCTCACCACACACAGAACCCCGGACCACCGCCGCCACCCGGGTTACTCCCGGAACCTCCACCAGCTCCTCACCACACACATAACCCGGGACCACCGCCGCCCGGGTTACTCCCGGAACCTCCACCAGCTCCTCACCACGCACAGAACCCGGGACCACCGCCGCCGCCCGGGGTTACTCCCAGAACCTCCACCAGCTCCTCACCACACACAGAACCCCGGACCACCGCCGCCCGGGTTACTCCCGGAACCTCCACCAGCTCCTCACCACACACAGAACCCCGGACCACCGCCGCCGCCCGGGTTACTCCCGGAACCTCCACCAGCTCCTCACGACACACAGAACCCGGGACCACCGCCGCCGCCCGGGGTTACTCCCGGAACCTCCACCAGCTCCTCACCACACACATAACCCGGGACCACCGCCGCCCGGGTTACTCCCGGAACCTCCACCAGCTCCTCACCACGCACAGAACACGGGACCACCGCCGCCGCCCGGGGTTACTCCCGGAACCTCCACCAGCTCCTCACCACACACAGAACCCCGGACCACCGCCGCCCGGGTTACTCCCGGAACCTCCACCAGCTCCTCACCACACACAGAACCCCGGACCACCGCCGCCGCCCGGGTTACTCCCGGAACCTCCACCAGCTCCTCACCACACACAGAACCCCGGACCACCGCCACCCGGGTTACTCCCGGAACCTCCACCAGCTCCTCACCACACACAGAACCCGGGACCACCGCCGCCCGGGTTACTCCCGGAACCTCCACCAGCTCCTCACCACACACAGAACCCCGGACCACCGCCGCCCGGGTTACTCCCGGAACCTCCACCAGCTCCTCACCACACACAGAACCCCGGACCACCGCCGCCCGGGTTACTCCCGGAACCTCCACCAGCTCCTCACCACACACAGAACCCTGGACCACCGCCGCCGCCCCGGGTTACTCCCGGAACCCCCACCAGCTCCTCACCACACACAGAACCGGGGACCACCGCCGCCCGGGTTACTCCCGGAACCCCCACCTGCTCCTCACCACACACAGAACCCAGGACCACCGCCGCCGCCCGGGGTTACTCCCGGAACCCCCACCAGCTCCTCACCACACACAGAACCCGGGACCACCGCCGCCCGGGTTACTCCCGGAACCCCACCAGCTCCTCACCACACACAGAACCCCGGACCACCGCCGCCGCCCGGGGTTACTCCCGGAACCTCCACCAGCTCCTCACCACACACAGAACCCGGGACCACCACCGCCGCCCGGGTTACTCCCGGAACCTCCACCAGCTCCTCACCACACACAGAACCCCGGACCACCGCCGCCACCCGGGTTACTCCCGGAACCTCCACCAGCTCCTCACCACACACAGAACCCCGGACCACCGCCGCCCGGGTTACTCCAGGAACCTCCACCAGCTCCTCACCACACACAGAACCCGGGACCACCGCCGCCGCCCGGGTTACTCCCGGAACCTCCACCAGCTCCTCACCACACACAGAACCCCGGACCACCGCCGCCACCCGGGTTACTCCCGGAACCTCCACCAGCTCCTCACCACACACAGAACCCGGGACCACCGCCGCCCGGGTTACTGCCGGAACCTCCACCAGCTCCTCACCACGCACAGAACCCGGGACCACCGCCGCCGCCCGGGGTTACTCCCGGAACCTCCACCAGCTCCTCACCACACACAGAACCCCGGACCACCGCCGCCCGGGTTACTCCAGGAACCTCCACCAGCTCCTCACCACACACAGAACCCCGGACCACCGCCGCCGCCCGGGTTACTCCCGGAACCTCCACCAGCTCCTCACCACACACAGAACCCGGGACCACCGCCGCCCGGGTTACTCCCGGAACCTCCACCAGCTCCTCACCACACACAGAACCCGGGACCACCGCCGCCCGGGTTACTCCAGGAACCTCCACCAGCTCCTCACCACACACAGAACCCGGGACCACCGCCGCCGCCCGGGTTACTCCCGGAACCTCCACCAGCTCCTCACCACACACAGAACCCCGGACCACCGCCGCCACCCGGGTTACTCCCGGAACCTCCACCAGCTCCTCACCACACACATAACCCGGGACCACCGCCGCCCGGGTTACTCCCGGAACCTCCACCAGCTCCTCACCACGCACAGAACCCGGGACCACCGCCGCCGCCCGGGGTTACTCCCAGAACCTCCACCAGCTCCTCACCACACACAGAACCCCGGACCACCGCCGCCCGGGTTACTCCCGGAACCTCCACCAGCTCCTCACCACACACAGAACCCCGGACCACCGCCGCCGCCCGGGTTACTCCCGGAACCTCCACCAGCTCCTCACGACACACAGAACCCGGGACCACCGCCGCCGCCCGGGGTTACTCCCGGAACCTCCACCAGCTCCTCACCACACACATAACCCGGGACCACCGCCGCCCGGGTTACTCCCGGAACCTCCACCAGCTCCTCACCACGCACAGAACACGGGACCACCGCCGCCGCCCGGGGTTACTCCCGGAACCTCCACCAGCTCCTCACCACACACAGAACCCCGGACCACCGCCGCCCGGGTTACTCCCGGAACCTCCACCAGCTCCTCACCACACACAGAACCCCGGACCACCGCCGCCGCCCGGGTTACTCCCGGAACCTCCACCAGCTCCTCACCACACACAGAACCCCGGACCACCGCCACCCGGGTTACTCCCGGAACCTCCACCAGCTCCTCACCACACACAGAACCCGGGACCACCGCCGCCCGGGTTACTCCCGGAACCTCCACCAGCTCCTCACCACACACAGAACCCCGGACCACCGCCGCCCGGGTTACTCCCGGAACCTCCACCAGCTCCTCACCACACACAGAACCCCGGACCACCGCCGCCCGGGTTACTCCCGGAACCTCCACCAGCTCCTCACCACACACAGAACCCTGGACCACCGCCGCCGCCCCGGGTTACTCCCGGAACCCCCACCAGCTCCTCACCACACACAGAACCGGGGACCACCGCCGCCCGGGTTACTCCCGGAACCCCCACCTGCTCCTCACCACACACAGAACCCAGGACCACCGCCGCCGCCCGGGGTTACTCCCGGAACCCCCACCAGCTCCTCACCACACACAGAACCCGGGACCACCGCCGCCCGGGTTACTCCCGGAACCCCACCAGCTCCTCACCACACACAGAACCCCGGACCACCGCCGCCGCCCGGGGTTACTCCCGGAACCTCCACCAGCTCCTCACCACACACAGAACCCGGGACCACCGCCGCCAGGGTTACTCCCGGAACCTCCACCAGCTCCTCACCACACACAGAATCCCGGACCACCGCCGCCCGGGTTACTCCCGGAACCTCCACCAGCTCCTCACCACACACAGAACCCCGGACCACCGCCGCCCGGGTTACTCCCGGAACCTCCACCAGCTCCTCACCACACACAGAACCCCGGACCACCGCCGCCCGGGTTACTCCCGGAACCTCCACCAGCTCCTCACCACACACAGAACCCCGGACCACCGCCGCCCGGGCTACTCCCGGAACCTCCACCAGCTCCTCACCACACACAGAACCCCGGACCACCGCCGCCGCCCGGGGTTACTCCCGGAACCTCCACCAGCTCACCACACACAGAACCCCGGGTTACTCCCGGAACCTCCACCAGCTCTTCACCACACACAGAACCCAGGACCACCGCCGCCCGGGTTACTCCCGGAACCTCCACCAGCTCCTCACCACACACAGAACCCCGGACCACCGCCGCCACCCGGGTTACTCCCGGAACCTCCACCAGCTCCTCACCACACACAGAACCCGGGACCACCACCGCCGCCCGGGTTACTCCCGGAACCTCTACCAGCTCCTCACCACACACAGAACCCGGGACCACCACCGCCGCCCGGGTTACTCTCGGAACCTCCACCAGCTCCTCACCACACACAGAACCCCGGACCACCGCCGCCCGGGTTACTCCCGGAACCTCCACCAGCTCCTCACCACACACAGAACCCCGGACCACCGCCGCCACCCGGGTTACTCCCGGAACCTCCACCAGCTCCTCACCACACACAGAACCCCGGACCACCGCCGCCCGGGTTACTCCCGGAACCTCCACCAGCTCCTCACCACACACAGAACCCCGGACCACCGCCGCCACCCGGGTTACTCCCGGAACCTCCACCAGCTCCTCACCACACACAGAACCCCGGACCACCGCCGCCCGGGTTACTCCCGGAACCTCCACCAGCTCCTCACCACACACAGAACCCCGGACCACCGCCGCCACCCGGGTTACTCCCGGAACCTCCACCAGCTCCTCACCACACACAGAACCCCGGACCACCGCCGCCCGGGTTACTCCCGGAACCTCCACCAGCTCCTCACCACACACAGAACCCCGGACCACCGCCGCCACCCGGGTTACTCCCGGAACCTCCACCAGCTCCTCACCACACACAGAACCCGGGACCACCGCCGCCGCCCCGGGTTACTCCCGGAACCTCCACCAGCTCCTCACCACACACAGAACCCCGGACCACCGCCGCCGCCCGGGGTTACTCCCGGAACCCCCACCAGCTCCTCACCACACACAGAACCCGGGACCACCGCCGCCGCCCGGGTTACTCCCGGAACCTCCACCAGCTCCTCACCACACACAGAACCCCGGACCACCGCCGCCACCCGGGTTACTCCCGGAACCTCCACCAGCTCCTCACCACACACAGAACCCGGGACCACCACCGCCGCCCGGGTTACTCCCGGAACCTCCACCAGCTCCTCACCACACACAGAACCCCGGACCACCGCCGCCACCCGGGTTACTCCCGGAACCTCCACCAGCTCCTCACCACACACAGAACCCCGGACCACCGCCGCCCGGGTTACTCCAGGAACCTCCACCAGCTCCTCACCACACACAGAACCCGGGACCACCGCCGCCGCCCGGGTTACTCCCGGAACCTCCACCAGCTCCTCACCACACACAGAACCCCGGACCACCGCCGCCACCCGGGTTACTCCCGGAACCTCCACCAGCTCCTCACCACACACAGAACCCGGGACCACCGCCGCCCGGGTTACTGCCGGAACCTCCACCAGCTCCTCACCACGCACAGAACCCGGGACCACCGCCGCCGCCCGGGGTTACTCCCGGAACCTCCACCAGCTCCTCACCACACACAGAACCCCGGACCACCGCCGCCCGGGTTACTCCAGGAACCTCCACCAGCTCCTCACCACACACAGAACCCCGGACCACCGCCGCCGCCCGGGTTACTCCCGGAACCTCCACCAGCTCCTCACCACACACAGAACCCGGGACCACCGCCGCCCGGGTTACTCCCGGAACCTCCACCAGCTCCTCACCACACACAGAACCCGGGACCACCGCCGCCCGGGTTACTCCAGGAACCTCCACCAGCTCCTCACCACACACAGAACCCGGGACCACCGCCGCCGCCCGGGTTACTCCCGGAACCTCCACCAGCTCCTCACCACACACAGAACCCCGGACCACCGCCGCCACCCGGGTTACTCCCGGAACCTCCACCAGCTCCTCACCACACACATAACCCGGGACCACCGCCGCCCGGGTTACTCCCGGAACCTCCACCAGCTCCTCACCACGCACAGAACCCGGGACCACCGCCGCCGCCCGGGGTTACTCCCAGAACCTCCACCAGCTCCTCACCACACACAGAACCCCGGACCACCGCCGCCCGGGTTACTCCCGGAACCTCCACCAGCTCCTCACCACACACAGAACCCCGGACCACCGCCGCCGCCCGGGTTACTCCCGGAACCTCCACCAGCTCCTCACGACACACAGAACCCGGGACCACCGCCGCCGCCCGGGGTTACTCCCGGAACCTCCACCAGCTCCTCACCACACACATAACCCGGGACCACCGCCGCCCGGGTTACTCCCGGAACCTCCACCAGCTCCTCACCACGCACAGAACACGGGACCACCGCCGCCGCCCGGGGTTACTCCCGGAACCTCCACCAGCTCCTCACCACACACAGAACCCCGGACCACCGCCGCCCGGGTTACTCCCGGAACCTCCACCAGCTCCTCACCACACACAGAACCCCGGACCACCGCCGCCGCCCGGGTTACTCCCGGAACCTCCACCAGCTCCTCACCACACACAGAACCCCGGACCACCGCCACCCGGGTTACTCCCGGAACCTCCACCAGCTCCTCACCACACACAGAACCCGGGACCACCGCCGCCCGGGTTACTCCCGGAACCTCCACCAGCTCCTCACCACACACAGAACCCCGGACCACCGCCGCCCGGGTTACTCCCGGAACCTCCACCAGCTCCTCACCACACACAGAACCCCGGACCACCGCCGCCCGGGTTACTCCCGGAACCTCCACCAGCTCCTCACCACACACAGAACCCTGGACCACCGCCGCCGCCCCGGGTTACTCCCGGAACCCCCACCAGCTCCTCACCACACACAGAACCGGGGACCACCGCCGCCCGGGTTACTCCCGGAACCCCCACCTGCTCCTCACCACACACAGAACCCAGGACCACCGCCGCCGCCCGGGGTTACTCCCGGAACCCCCACCAGCTCCTCACCACACACAGAACCCGGGACCACCGCCGCCCGGGTTACTCCCGGAACCCCACCAGCTCCTCACCACACACAGAACCCCGGACCACCGCCGCCGCCCGGGGTTACTCCCGGAACCTCCACCAGCTCCTCACCACACACAGAACCCGGGACCACCGCCGCCAGGGTTACTCCCGGAACCTCCACCAGCTCCTCACCACACACAGAATCCCGGACCACCGCCGCCCGGGTTACTCCCGGAACCTCCACCAGCTCCTCACCACACACAGAACCCCGGACCACCGCCGCCCGGGTTACTCCCGGAACCTCCACCAGCTCCTCACCACACACAGAACCCCGGACCACCGCCGCCCGGGTTACTCCCGGAACCTCCACCAGCTCCTCACCACACACAGAACCCCGGACCACCGCCGCCCGGGCTACTCCCGGAACCTCCACCAGCTCCTCACCACACACAGAACCCCGGACCACCGCCGCCGCCCGGGGTTACTCCCGGAACCTCCACCAGCTCACCACACACAGAACCCCGGGTTACTCCCGGAACCTCCACCAGCTCTTCACCACACACAGAACCCAGGACCACCGCCGCCCGGGTTACTCCCGGAACCTCCACCAGCTCCTCACCACACACAGAACCCCGGACCACCGCCGCCACCCCGGGTTACTCCCGGAACCCCCACCAGCTCCTCACCACGCACAGAACCCCGGACCACCGCCGCCCGGGTTACTCCCGGAACCTCCACCAGCTCCTCACCACACACAGAACCCGGGACCACCGCCGCCCGGGTTACTCCCGGAACCTCCACCAGCTCCTCACCACACACAGAACCCCGGACCACCGCCGCCGCCCCGGGTTACTCCCGGAACCCCCACCAGCTCCTCACCACGCACAGAACCCCGGACCACCGCCGCCGCCCGGGGTTACTCCCGGAACCTCCACCAGCTCCTCACCACACACAGAACCCCGGACCACCGCCGCCGCCCGGGGTTACTCCCGGAACCTCCACCAGCTCCTCACCACACACAGAACCCCGGACCACCGCCGCCGCCCGGGGTTACTCCCGGAACCTCCACCAGCTCCTCACCACACACAGAACCCCGGGTTACTCTCGGAACCTGCACCAGCTCCTCACCACACACAGAACTCCGGGTTACTCCCGGAACCTCCACCAGCTCCTCACCACACACAGAACCCCGGACCACCGCCGCCCGGGTTACTCCCGGAACCTCCACCAGCTCCTCACCACACACAGAACCCCGGACCACCGCCGCCGCCCGGGTTACTCCCGGAACCTCCACCAGCTCCTCACCACACACAGAACCCGGGACCACCGCCGCCGCCCGGGTTACTCCCGGAACCTCCACCAGCTCCTCACCACACACAGAACCCCGGACCACCGCCGCCCGGGTTACTCCCGGAACCTCCACCAGCTCCTCACCACACACAGAACCCCGGGTTACTCCCGGAACCTCCACCAGCTCCTCACCACACACAGAACCCCGGACCACCGCCGCCGCCCGGGGTTACTCCCGGAACCTCCACCAGCTCCTCACCACACACAGAACCCCGGACCACCGCCGCCACCCCGGGTTACTCCCGGAACCCCCACCAGCTCCTCACCACACACAGAACCCCGGATCACCGCCGCCACCCCGGGTTACTCCCGGAACCCCCACCAGCTCCTCACCACGCACAGAACCCCGGACCACCGCCGCCGCCCGGGGTTACTCCCGGAACCTCCACCAGCTCCTCACCACACACAGAACCCGGGACCACCACCGCCCGGGTTACTCCCGGAACCTCCACCAGCTCCTCACCACACACAGAACCCCGGACCACCGCCACCACCCGGGTTACTCCCGGAACCTCCACCAGCTCCTCACCACACACAGAACCCGGGACCACCACCGCCGCCCGGGTTACTCCCGGAACCTCCACCAGCTCCTCACCACACACAGAACCCGGGACCACCACCGCCGCCGGGTTACTCCCGGAACCTCCACCAGCTCCTCACCACACACAGAACCCCGGACCACCGCCGCCCGGGTTACTCCCGGAACCTCCACCAGCTCCTCACCACACACAGAACCCCGGACCACCGCCGCCACCCGGGTTACTCCCGGAACCTCCACCAGCTCCTCACCACACACAGAACCCCGGACCACCGCCGCCCGGGTTACTCC
The DNA here is from genome assembly GCA_036785665.1 of Chirona hameri. Taxonomy (NCBI): domain Eukaryota; kingdom Metazoa; phylum Arthropoda; class Thecostraca; order Balanomorpha; family Balanidae; genus Chirona; species Chirona hameri. The sequence goes on along the minus strand of JAXIVJ010005444.1, from coordinate 45,176 downwards.
CGGAACCTCCACCAGCTCCTCACCACACACAGAACCCCGGACCACCGCCGCCACCCGGGTTACTCCCGGAACCTCCACCAGCTCCTCACCACACACAGAACCCCGGACCACCGCCGCCCGGGTTACTCCCGGAACCTCCACCAGCTCCTCACCACACACAGAACCCCGGACCACCGCCGCCACCCGGGTTACTCCCGGAACCTCCACCAGCTCCTCACCACACACAGAACCCCGGACCACCGCCGCCCGGGTTACTCCCGGAACCTCCACCAGCTCCTCACCACACACAGAACCCCGGACCACCGCCGCCACCCGGGTTACTCCCGGAACCTCCACCAGCTCCTCACCACACACAGAACCCGGGACCACCACCGCCGCCCGGGTTACTCCCGGAACCTCCACCAGCTCCTCACCACACACAGAACCCCGGACCACCGCCGCCACCCGGGTTACTCCCGGAACCTCCACCAGCTCCTCACCACACACAGAACCCCGGACCACCGCCGCCCGGGTTACTCCAGGAACCTCCACCAGCTCCTCACCACACACAGAACCCGGGACCACCGCCGCCGCCCGGGTTACTCCCGGAACCTCCACCAGCTCCTCACCACACACAGAACCCCGGACCACCGCCGCCACCCGGGTTACTCCCGGAACCTCCACCAGCTCCTCACCACACACAGAACCCGGGACCACCGCCGCCCGGGTTACTCCCGGAACCTCCACCAGCTCCTCACCACGCACAGAACCCGGGACCACCGCCGCCGCCCGGGTTACTCCCGGAACCTCCACCAGCTCCTCACCACACACAGAACCCCGGACCACCGCCGCCCGGGTTACTCCAGGAACCTCCACCAGCTCCTCACCACACACAGAACCCCGGACCACCGCCGCCGCCCGGGTTACTCCCGGAACCTCCACCAGCTCCTCACCACACACAGAACCCGGGACCACCGCCGCCCGGGTTACTCCCGGAACCTCCACCAGCTCCTCACCACACACAGAACCCGGGACCACCGCCGCCCGGGTTACTCCAGGAACCTCCACCAGCTCCTCACCACACACAGAACCCGGGACCACCGCCGCCGCCCGGGTTACTCCGGAACCTCCACCAGCTCCTCACCACACACAGAACCCCGGACCACCGCCGCCACCCGGGTTACTCCTGGAACCTCCACCAGCTCCTCACCACACACATAACCGGGACCCACCGCCGCCCGGTTACTCCCGGAACCTCCACCAGCTCCTCACCACGCACAGAACCCGGGACCACCGCCGCCGCCCGGGGTTACTCCCGGAACCTCCACCAGCTCCTCACCACACACAGAACCCCGGACCACCGCCGCCCGGGTTACTCCCGGAACCTCCACCAGCTCCTCACCACACACAGAACCCCGGACCACCGCCGCCGCCCGGGTTACTCCCGGAACCTCCACCAGCTCCTCACCACACACAGAACCCGGGACCACCGCCGCCGCCCGGGGTTACTCCGGAACTCCACCAGCTCCTCACCACACACAGAACCCGGGACCACCGCCGCCACCGGGGTTACTCCCGGAACCTCCACCAGCTCCTCCACAGAACCCCGGACCACCGCCGCCCGGGTTACTCCCGGAACCTCCACCAGCTCCTCACCACACACAGAACCCCGGACCACCGCCGCCCGGGTTACTCCCGGAACCTCCACCAGCTCCTCACCACACACATAACCCGGGACCACCGCCGCCACCGGGTTACTCCCGGAACCTCCACCAGCTCCTCACCACACACAGAACCCGGGACCACCGCCGCACGGGTTACTACCGGAACCTCCACCAGCTCCTCACCACACACAGAACCCCGGACCACCGCCGCCGCCCCGGGTTACTCCCGGAACCTCCACCAGCTCCTCACCACACACAGAACCCCGGACCACCGCCACCCGGGTTACTCCCGGAACCTCCACCAGCTCCTCACCACACACAGAACCCGGGACCACCGCCGCCCGGGTTACTCCCGGAACCTCCACCAGCTCCTCACCACACACAGAACCCCGGACCACCGCCGCCCGGGTTACTCCCGGAACCTCCACCAGCTCCTCACCACACACAGAACCCCGGACCACCGCCGCCCGGGTTACTCCCGGAACCTCCACCAGCTCCTCACCACACACAGAACCCCGGACCACCGCCGCCGCCCCGGGTTACTCCCGGAACCCCCACCAGCTCCTCACCACACACAGAACCGGGGACCACCGCCGCCCGGGTTACTCCCGGAACCCCCACCTGCTCCTCACCACACACAGAACCCAGGACCACCGCCGCCGCCCGGGGTTACTCCCGGAACCCCCACCAGCTCCTCACCACACACAGAACCCGGGACCACCGCCGCCCGGGTTACTCCCGGAACCCCACCAGCTCCTCACCACACACAGCACCCCGGACCACCACCGCCGCCCGGGGTTACTCCCGGAACCTCCACCAGCTCCTCACCACACACAGAACCCGGGACCACCGCCGCCCGGGTTACTCCCGGAACCTCCACCAGCTCCTCACCACACACAGAACCCCGGACCACCGCCGCCCGGGTTACTCCCGGAACCTCCACCAGCTCCTCACCACACACAGAACCCCGGACCACCGCCGCCCGGGTTACTCCCGGAACCTCCACCAGCTCCTCACCACACACAGAACCCCGGACCACCGCCGCCCGGGTTACTCCCGGAACCTCCACCAGCTCCTCACCACACACAGAACCCCGGACCACCGCCGCCCGGGTTACTCCCGGAACCTCCACCAGCTCCTCACCACACACAGAACCCCGGACCACCGCTGCCACCCCGGGTTACTCCCGGAACCCCCACCAGCTCCTCACCACGCACAGAACCCCGGACCACCGCCGCCGCCCGGGGTTACTCCCGGAACCTCCACCAGCTCCTCACCACACACAGAACCCCGGACCACCGCCGCCGCCCGGGGTTACTCCCGGAACCTCCACCAGCTCCTCACCACACACAGAACCCCGGACCACCGCCGCCCGGGTTACTCTCGGAACCTCCACCAGCTCCTCACCACACACAGAACCCCGGGTTACTCCCGGAACCTCCACCAGCTCCTCACCACACACAGAACCCCGGGTTACTCCCGGAACCTCCACCAGCTCCTCACCACACACAGAACCCCGGACCACCGCCGCCCGGGTTACTCTCGGAACCTCCACCAGCTCCTCACCACACACAGAACCCCGGGTTACTCCCGGAACCTCCACCAGCTCCTCACCACACACAGAACCCCGGGTTACTCCCGGAACCTCCACCAGCTCCTCACCACACACAGAACCCCGGGTTACTCTCGGAACCTGCACCAGCTCCTCACCACACACAGAACCCCGGGTTACTCCCGGAACCTCCACCAGCTCCTCACCTCACACAGAACCCCGGACCACCGCCGCCGCCCCGGGTTACTCCCGGAACCTCCACAACGCCCTCCCAGTGCCACCCATCAGACCTTTCCGGGAACACGCGTCAGTTCCGGGCTATCCTGGCGCCATTGCCGGCAAGCGGAATCTCAAAGCCATTCATCTGCGCGGGTTATCATATTTCGTCTAGGTGCAAGACAAATATTATGCGTTCAGGACCTTCAATTCCATGCATTTAACATGGACAGTTCTTTAGATAAATCAACAGTGGATACAATGCGAATCACTAGGTGTTCCAATAAACAGTATCATGAAAGTATGAAGTATGAGACGAACAGTATCAGACAGACCGTATGAAGACGAAGGCACTGAAAACTGTTCCCTGGCTAGATCAATGGACAGCACCTCAGTGCCTGTAGTCAGTAAGGAAGCCAACACCTTGCGACTAGTCCTGAGGTCGCCTCGGACCTGAAGAGACAGCAACTACAGACAGCAACAGCAACTACCGGAGACACCGGTAACACAAGCGGCCCTCGGCCGGTTGCCCAGACGTGGCCGGAGGCGGCCTCTGCGGCTGGCCGGGGTGAGGCGCCGGTCAGCCCGAGGTCAGGCCTCCCCGGCCGCCATATAAGCGGCGGCCGCCGGCTGCTCTTCACACTTCGCTGCCTGTCCCCGTCAGCCAGTGAGCGCCTCAAGTCCACAATGGCCGTCGTGCTGCGCTACCTGACCCTGGCCGTGCTGCTGGCCGGCTGTTACTTGGCGTCCGCCGCCAAGCAGTCGGCAGACCAGCAGGCGCAGGAGGCGCGCCAACACTACGGCGGCTACGGCCTCGGATACGGCTACAGCACGTACGGAGGCAACGGCCTCGGCCACGACGGCTACCGCGGCTACGGCAGCTATGGACGCAGGTGAGCGGCGGGGGCGGCGTGCCGGTACCGGTACCGACAGAGCGGGTCCTCATGGGGCCGGCAAACGTAGATTGAGGACCACCACCTCACCACGTCCCACACCACCATTCCGCCGAATACGTGGCCTTACCATTCCGCCGAATACGTGGCTTTATCACTGTACACTCGCTAATCGTGTCTCCTGAAGTGAAGCATCTCACAAGCACGTGATCTGCCTGCTGTCTCACTGAGACTTGTCTTTACAGCGCCTACGCTGGCCTGAACAACCGCAACGGCCTCTACAACAACTACAATGACGGCTCCTACAGCGGCTACGGCCGCCGTAACAACGGCTATGGCTACGGCCGCTATGGAAACGGATACGGTAGCGGCTACGGTAGCGGCTACGGTAGTGGCTACGGTAGCGGCTACGGTAGCGGCTACGGTAGCGGCTACGGTAGCGGCTACGGTAGCGGCTACGGTAGCGGCTACGGCAACGGCTACTACGGCGGACGCAACGGCGGACGCAACGGCGGCTATTACTACTAGAACCTGTCGACCTCTCACTTCATAACACTGTCTTCTGATATGCACACGCTATATTATCATTATACCTGCCAACGGTGCTTTAAATATACGTCATATCCCGAAAGCTGGCATTATATGCAGCAGCTGAGAACATGTTGTGGTTGTACATTTTTAGACATGCTATGGCAATGGAGAGCGGTAAAATATCTGCCAGAGAGGGATATTGTCGGCAGCACTTTGTCCAATGCTATATCCTATAGACCTGTGACGGAGGATTAGTAGCGCCGGATATGATGATAAGATGAGATGATGATGAGTTCCGTGTAAAGGCGCCGCAACTGTCTGGGGTTATTTGGCGCCCATTCCGGCTAATTAGAGTATGCCGTTTATTCGGATACTTCAGCATGCATAATTCAAGATAATCTCAACATCAACACGACAGAAACACGCTCAGTTAAACAGTGACGTATTTCGTTATCCGGAGGTAGCGGACAGGACACAGTGTCAGGCGGTCCCAGTCATCAAACAAAGGACAGCCAGACAGCCAAGACAGCCACAACCTGGGAAACTACTCATCAAAATCATATACACTATACATACATTGCATGCAGGGGTGTAGCCAGGATTACGGCCAGGGGGGGGGGGGGGGCAAACGGGATCAGAGGGGCCCTCGTAGCCAATTGGGGGCCCACACACTGGCGGATCTAGGGTTCGAGTTTGGGGGTAAAAATTTATATCCCATCAAACCCATCAAACCGCCTGAAATCAGCACAAAATGTACACATTTCCTGATAAGAAAATCTAAGCAACTTTATCAAAGGAAAGTTTGTTTTAAATCAACTATCAATGCATAAGCAAGCGAAATCCGATGAGTTTTCAGAAATGTGAGACTTTTTGGGATCCCCCCCTAAAAAAAACTTGGCAGATCCAGGGGAAAAGGGGCCATAGCAGCCGTCAAACCGCCTGAAATCAGCACAAAATGTACACATTTCCTGATAAGAAAATCTAAGCAACTTTATCTAAGGAAAGTTTGTTTTAAATCAGCTATCAATGCATAAGCAAGCAAAATCTGATGAGTTTTCAGAAATGTGAGACTTTGGGATTCCCCCTAAAAAAAAATCCGTGCCCCCACCACCACCACCCATCCCAAACGTCTTCTTCCAAACGTCCAGACCCCAATACATTTTGTCCTAACGTCACAATAACTTCACGCGCATCCACATGAGGGCTTGCGCTGTTATTGTAGCTCGTTGGCTATGCTACCAAATGCTGCCATATTTAGGGAAATAGGAGGTCGGACAGATAATTTTGTAACCAACGCTTAAAAGTCGATAACATTAACTCGGTAGGCCTGAGGCAGGCATGTAGCCAAGGGGGGAGGCTACTCGCCCCCCCCCCCCCCGCCCTGGAGGCCCGGCGGGCCCTTTTCGGGCGCGCAGCGCACAGCGCACCGAAAAGGGCCGACGAGACCACGCTCATGGACCACGCGAAGCGTGGTCTTTAAGAGTTTAGAGCATTTCAGAGGTTCTTTAGGGGCACCAGGGCCCTTTCTGAAAGACCACGAGGGCCCTTGGACGTTCAGCAGAGCCCTGTACATATCAGAAGGGCCCCTGTACAAGCCGAAAGGGCCCCTGAGCGGGTCAAAGGGCCCCTGAACACGTCGAATGAACACCGAGCCAGCACAGCGGGACCCCTGGGAAGGTCGGAGAGGCCCCTGAGCATGTCGGCAGGGCGACAAAGCAGCCAGTGCAGTCCCTTGCCAGGTCTTAAGGACCCCCTGAACAGGCTGGAGGGCCCCTGGACAGACCAGCACCAGAGGGCCTCTGGGAAGTTAAAAGGGCCCCTGTGCATGTCAAAGGGGCCCCTGACCAGACCGAAAGGGTCCCTGAGCAGGTCAGATGGCCCCTGATTACGTCGAATGGGCCTCTGGCCAGCACAGAAGGACCCCTGGGCAGGTCGGAGAGGCCCCTGAGGATGTCGGCAGGGGGAAAAAAGCAGCCAGTGCAGTCCCTGGCCAGCTCGGAAGGGCCCCTGAGCAGGCTGGAGGGCCCCTGGACAGACCAGAGGACCCTGGACAGACCAGAGGGCCCTGGACAGACCAGAGGGCCCTGTACAGACCAGAGGGCCCTGGACAGACCAGAGGGCCCTGGACAGGCCAGAGGACCCCTGGACAGATCAGAGGGCCCCTGGAAAGTTGAACCTCACAAAATAAAGTGGCCGAAATCCGTAGAGTTTTTCATATCTTTTTTTTTTTGGGGGGGGGGGGTAACGCTCGGGAAGGGGCCCTTTCGAGGCGCCGCCCCTCCCCCCCCCCCCCCCCCACCCCCTGGACGAAATCCTGGCTACGTGCCTGGTCTGAGGGGCCCTCGAAATGCCTGAGGGGGCCCTCGAAATGTCTGAGGGGCCCTCGAAAGGAATTGGAGGCCCTGGGAAGGCCTGAGGGGCCCTCGAAATAAATACCAGCTCTTAAATGCTGTTATTTATTCGTGTTAGATTTGTTCGTGGACGTTCTTTATGCGACATAAGGCGTTTTGCGGGCACCTGACACCATCCAAAAAACTGGGGCCTTCGGCCCCAGGGGGCCCTCGCTCGATCGCCAGAAGGGCCCGCCTGGACTCCAGGGGGGCGGGGGGGGGGGGGGGGCATGGCCCCTTTGCCCCCCCCCCCCTTGGCTACGCCACTGATTGCATGCATTATACAATGCATTAATCTTTCGTAATCAATCTAGAAAATGATGATGATGATGATGATGATGATGATGATGATGATGATGATGATGATGATGATGATGATGATGATGATGATGATGATGATGATGATGATGATGATGATGATGATGATGATGATGATGATGATGATGATGATGATGATGATGATGATGATGATGATGATGATGATGATGATGATGATGATGATGATGATGATGATGATGATGATGATGATGATGATGATGATGATGATGATGATGATGATGATGATGATGATGATGATGATGATGATGATGATGATGATGATGATGATGATGATGATGATGATGATGATGATGATGATGATGATGATGATGATGATGATGATGATGATGATGATGATGATGATGATGATGATGATGATGATGATGATGATGATGATGATGATGATGATGATGATGATGATAAAGGACGAAAAAAGGACGAAAAGGACATTAGGACGAAATAACCGTATAGAGTTTTATCCAATCTAAGTGGACCAAATTGGACCAAAGCCACCAAAAATCGTCAGACGTCATACTCCGCACATATGGAACCGATTTGGGCGGGCTTCACCATTCGATCCGGCGTGGTCTAAAATGGTGTCATATTGAGTTGTATCCACTTTGGTCCAATCTAAGTGGACCAAATTGGACCAAAACCGCCAGAAATCGTTGGACATCATGCTTCGAACCTATGGGACCGATTTTAACGGAATCTTCACCATTCGATCCGGTTTGGTCTAAACAGTGCCGTTTTGAGTTTTATCCACTTTGGTTCAATCAAAGTGGACCAAGTTGGACATACGAGACAAGCCCGAATTCGAAATTCGTTACCAAGTACTTGCAAGTACTGGTCGTCATAAGCGTGGAACGCTTATCAACATTGACTTGAAATATCTCTCGGTAAGAATTGTTATATGCAAAATGTGATAAATGTACAATCTATTTTGGTCTCGCCTATCGAGTTCAAGTAATAACTCCATTTTTGTGGAAAAGGGTGAATATTTCCCTTAAGTGTCAAATTCACCAACATATTTATACTAAAATATTAACACCTGTCACCTTTGGCCCACGCAATGGTGCATTCTAATGTGTGACTTTTATCCAGAACTAAGCCCAATGTGAAATACACGGGCCCGGAAACACGGGGTGAGGGGGCAGCGGGGGCGCTTGCTCCCCCCCCCCCCCCACCCACACACACACACACATCTGGATCGGGGTCGACGCTCCCCCCCCCCCACCCCCCACCTAAAAAAAAAACTTGGGCGAGTAGAAGTTTCCTTAAAAATGAGCTCTTTCAATTTTCTTCACAAAAAGTTGTATAAAATATGAAAGCCCCTTATGTCACTTTCATTTTGGTTTTGTATGGTTTTCTTTTATAGCATGTCAAGTATTATTATATAGCTTTGCCTTTATAGCAGTATAGTATGTCTTTCTTTTCCTTCCTTTTCCTTTTTCAATTATGTTCTATGAGATATAATGGAAAACTTTGGTAGCAGTACATTTGGTAGCAGTTGTCTGCTTGGCGCGTCGTCGTTAAAATGACGCACTGACGGCGATAAACATCTGCTGCATTTGTTTATAAGTGTAGCCCACGTCAATGTTACGGATGTGGTCAAACTGGCGTGCTGTCCTCTCTGTCTCTGCCAACGGGGCGGCAATTTCAAGCAAGAGTTATCGTGAATGTCTTAGGTTACCGTGATACGGTGATGAAGCGGTCGGTGCAGCACAGTGCCCACACTGGCGGGCTTCTTCAAGAAAAAAAAAACGTCAGGCGTCAGGTGCGAGTATTGTATCAGAGACCCCCACTTTTTCGTAATTTGTGTTAACCCGTGCCGTTCCGGGGCGGGGCGTTTAGACGCCCCTAGGGCCCTTAGGGCCCCCATACCCCTAAGGTTTTTCGAGGATAGCGAAAAAACGGCGGCGCCCCGTTTCTTGCCTTTCAAAAACGGCACACGGCGCACAGCGCCGCCTTTTCCAGCCGCCGTTTTTAGCACACCTGTTCGGACATCAATTACCCACATTGTGTGCAATTCTTGACCATGGATCATCTCAGGTTAGGTCACGTGACCACATGGGCCCGGGAACGATTTTAAAGTTGGGGGGGGGGGGCGAAACCAATTTTTTTTGCGCAATCTTCTCACTTCTCATCTTGGTGCACCTTTTCGTTCTAAAATTTTCCTCATTGGAAAACCGACACGGTTCGAAAGCTCATCAAAAACCACTTTGAAACTATTTTTACATGCTTTGGTTCAGGTCAATATTAAGGTCACCAGAGATCACCAAAGGTCAGATTTTCCAGTTTTAGGACTTTTCTCCAGAAACTCCCAAATATCTCGGGAACTATGATATCTAGGAACAAACAGAAAAACAATCGAAAGCTCTTGAAATATTAAATCATATAGTGTCATCAAATGCTATTTCAGGTCAATAGTTTAGGCTCCAAAGGTCATCAAATGTCAAAAGGGCTATTTTTTGGCAAAACGTTCGGAAATAACTGTTTACATAATACAGATACAATAGTTTTGACGCCGTCATGTTTGTCTCGTCAACACGCTTCGAATCACATTAATTTGGACCAGTTTAGGTCAACTTAGAAATTTGACCTCAGGTCAAGGTCAAGTGGCTACCCAAGTAGGTCATGTTGCATATTGTGAGACGTGTCTCGACGAGACAAACACATTGATGCCGATTTCACTTCTTTATATTAATTCTATCGAGAGTTATTGACACAAAAAGTGTTGGTGACCTCTGCTGACCTCTGCTGATCCTGTAGGGGTCACTGAACAAAAATTTAACCTGGATCATCAATACTAGCCTATGATAACATGCTCCAGAAGGAATTGGACTGATATCATGTGTATCCTCGGAAAACGAAACATTTATTATTTACCATTGACTTATAATGGGAGGTCACGAAATTAACCCGACCGGCGACCTTAGGTCACCGATATACAACATCTTAGATCATCGAATTATAGGTATCTATGACCTAATGAAATCCGGTAAGTTTGAAACCGTTCGGCCAAAGACTGTGGCTGTGGTACGACCGCAAACTTATTTGGAGGTGTGGTCACGTGACCTGACCTGAGATGACCTGTGGTCAAGAATTGCTCACAATGTGGGTAATTGATTCCCGAGCAGGTGTGCCAAATAAAGGCGGTTGAAACGGCGGCGCTGTGCGCCGTACGCCGTTTTTGAAACGGCAAAAACGGCGCGCCGCCGTTTTTTCGCTATCCGAAAAACCTTAGGGGGGGCGTCTAAACGCCCCACCCCCGACACGGCGCGGGTTACCATAGAAAGCAAAAATGATGTAAAAGTTGGGGTCATGCCATCCCCTCCCCCCCCCCCCACCCCCGTTTCCTACTATGAACCGTATGCCTTTGTAAACCCGCCTGTCGTCTAATAAAATGCTCGTACCTGACGCCTGACGTTTGTTTTTCTTGAAGAAGCCCGCGAGTGTGGGCTGCACCGACTGCTTCATCACCGTATCACGGTAACCTACGACATTTACGATAACTCTTGCTTGCAATTGCCGCCCCGTCGGCAGAGACAGAGAGGACAGCTAGAGGGCCGCACGCCAGTTGGAAGTTTGACCACATCCGTAACGTTGACGTGGGATAAACTTTAAAAAAAAATGCAGCATATTATTATCGCCGTCAGTGCGTCATTTTAACGACGACGCGCCAAGCAGACAACTGCTACCAAATTTACTGCTACCAAAATTTTCCATTATATCTCATAGGACACAATGGAAAAAGGAAGAAAAAGAAAGGTATACGATACTGCTATAAAGGCAAAGCTATATAATAATAATACTTATGACATGCTATAAAAGAAAACGGAAAAAATGAAAGAGGCTTTCATATTTTATATAACTTTTTGTGAAGAAAATTGGAAGAGCTCATTTTTAGGGAAACTTCTGCTCACCAAAGTTGGGGGGGCGCCGCCCCCCGGTCCAGATGTTGGGGGGGGGACAAGCGTCCCCGCTGCCCCCCTGTTCCCGGGCCCCTGCGTGACCACACCTCCAAAGAAGTTTGAGGTCGTACAACAGCCACAGTTTTGGGCCGATCGGTTTCAAACTTACAGGATTGAATAAGGTCATAGGTGCATACCTACAATTCGAATATCTAAGATTTTGTATAAGGGTGACCTAAGGTCGGGTCAATTTCGTGACTTCCAATTATAAGTCAATGGGGAAATATTCAAATGTTTTTATTACGCATGAAATCAGTCTAATTCCTTCTGGATCATGTTATAGTCATGATCATGTTATTTCTGGCTATTATTGATGATCCAGATTCAATTTTTGTGCAGTGACCCCTACAGGGTCAGCCGAGGTCGGCTGAGGTCACCATCACTTTGTATGTCAATAACTCTCGATAGAATGAAGATAAAAAAGTGAAACTGGCATCAATGTGTTTGTCTCGTCGAGACACGTTTCCATATATGCAACATGACCTACTTGGGTCCCATTTGACCTTGAACTGAGGTCAAATTTATAGGTTGACTTAAACTGGTCCCAAATAATGTGATTCGAAGCGCCTTTACGAGACTAAGACGATGGCGGCAAAATCATTGCTGTATCGTTGTCAGGTAAAAAGTTATTTGCGAACAACGTTTTGGCAACAAAATAGACCTTTTGACATTTGATGACCTCTGGAGCATAAACTATTGACCTGATATAAAATTTGATGACATTTTTGTTATTTGGAATATTTCAAGATCTTTCGATCGTTTTTGTTTTCTTCTCGTTGTTCCTAATAACATAGTTCTCGAGATATTTGGGCGTTTCTAGAGCGATGTCCTAAAATTGGAAAATTTGACCTTCGATGACCTCTGGTGACCTCAATATTGACCTGAACAAAAAAAATGGCGAAATAGTTTCAAAGTTATTTTTGATGAACTTTCGAAACGTGGTTTTTGGTTTTTCGATGAGGAAAATTTCAGAACGAAAAGGTCCACCAAGATGAGAAGTGAGAAGATTACCCACCATAATATTTTGTTTCACCCGCCCCCCCCCCCCCCTCAACTTGAAAATCGTTCCCGGGCCCCTGGTGAAATATGCTACACTCAATCTTGCTTTGCTCATGTTGTTTATGTAAACACCTAGATTGCCATTTTGCGTGTCTGAAATTGAAAGAAAAAAAATGACACCTTTTACCTGTTTGTCAATAAGTAGTGTTGTTATTGAGTGTTTATGACCTTTATCCCATCTGTTGTGTTGGCACTGTGCCTTTCCCCTTAATATTCTTGTTGCATCTCTAACATTTTTTTAAGTGGGGGAGGGGGCAGGGGGCTGACTGACAAGTTGGGGGAGGGGAGGGGGCTGAGCCACAAGTTGAGGGGGCTGAAGCCCCCTCAACTGAATATGATTATACGCCCCTGTGACCTCACCACACACAGAACCCCGGACCACCGCCGCCACCCGGGTTACTCCCGGAACCTCCACCAGCTCCTCACCACACACAGAACCCCGGACCACCGCCGCCGCCACCCGGGTTACTCCCGGAACCTCCACCAGCTCCTCACCACACACAGAACCCCGGACCACCGCCGCCGCCCCGGGCTACTCCCGGAACCTCCACAACGCCCTCCCAGTGCCACCCATCAGACCTCTCCGGGAACACGCGTCAGTTCCGGGCTATCCTGGCGCCATTGCCGGCAAGCGGAATCTCAAAGCCATTAATCTGCGCGGGTCATCATATTTGGTCTAGGTGCAAGACAAATCTTATGCGTTCAGGACCCCCAATTACATGCATTTAACATGGACAGTTCTTTAGATAAATCAACAGTGGATACAATGCGAATCACTAGGTGTTCCAATAAACAATATGATGAACGTATGAAGTATGAGACGAACAGTATCAGACAGACAGTATGAAGACGAAGGCACTGAAAACTGTTCCCTGGCTAGATCAATGGACAACACCTCAGTGCCTGTAGTCAGTAAGGAAGCCAACACCTTGTGACTATTCCGGAGGTCGCCTCCGACCTGAAGAGATAGCAACTACAGACAGCAACAGCAACTACCGGAGACACCGGTAACACAAGCGGCCCTCGGCCGGTTGCCCAGACGTGGCCGGAGGCGGCCTCTGCGGCTGGCCGGGGTGAGGCGCCGGTCAGCCCGAGGTCAGGCCTCCCCGGCCGCCATATAAGCGGCGGCCGCCGGCTGCTCTTCACACTTCGCTGCCTGTCCCCGTCAGCCAGTGAGCGCCTCCAAGTCCACAATGGCCGTCGTGCTGCGCTACCTGACCCTGGCCGTGCTGCTGGCCGGCTGTTACTTGGCGTCCGCCGCCGAGCAGTCGGCAGACCAGCAGGCGCAGGAGGCGCGCCAACACTACGGCGGCTACGGCCTCGGATACGGCTACAGCACGTACGGAGGCAACGGCCTCGGCCACGACGGCTACCGCGGCTACGGCAGCTATGGACGCAGGTGAGCGGCGGGGGGCGGCGTGCCGGTACCGGTACCGACAGAGCGGGTCCTCATGGGGCCGGCAAACGTAGATTGAGGACCACCACCTCACCACGTCCCACACCGCGCACTGCACGAGTCAGAGGCAGATCTGCCGGCGGAACCACCGCAGTCGACGTCCCGTCACCGTCTGTATCTCAAATCTCAATTCCAGCAGCAGCACACAGTATTGTGAGCCCACCTCGCCACTCAGCCGACATACTACCCCCCACTGACCAGCTCATGGCCACTACGGCACGCTATGCAACACTTCCACCCGACATTTGCAACCAGATGGCTGATAATACTCCCTGCCCAGCGTATATTGAGAGAATAGTCCCCAGCAGTCTGCACTCACGCTCCACAGCACCGACCTCTGCCAGTGATAGTCCCGGTTTACGGGAGAGCTGACTGGTGCGCAGATTATGTCGAGCCCACGAACGGCAGAGACTGTTCTCCAATAGTCTCACCATTCCGCCTGATACGTGGCTTTATCAATGTACACTGGCAAATCGTGTCTCCTGAAGTGAAGCATCTCACAAGCACGTGATCTGCCTGTTGTCTCACCGAGACTTGTCTTTACAGCGCCTACGCTGGCCGGAACAACCGCCAAGGCCTCTACAACAACTACAATGACGGCTCCTACAGCGGCTACGGCCGCCGTAACAACGGCTATGGATACGGCCGCTATGGAAACGGATACGGTAACGGCTACGGTAGCGGCTACGGTAGCAGATACGGTAGCGGATACGGTAGCGGATACGGTAGCGGCTACGGTAGCGGCTACGGTAGCGGCTACGGCAACGGCTACTACGGCGGACGCAACGGCGGACGCAACGGCGGCTATTACTACTAGAACCTGTCGACCTCTCACTTCATTACACTGTCTTCTGATATGCACACGCTATATTCTCATTATACCTGCCAACGGTGCTTTAAATATACGTCATATCCCGAAAGCTGGCAATATATGCAGCAGCTGAGAACATGTTGTGGTTGTACATTTTTAGACATGCTATGGCAATGGAGAGCGGTAAAATATCTGCCAGAGAGGGATATTGTCGGCAGCACTTTGTCCAATGCTATATCCTATAGACCTGGGACGGAGGATTAGTAGTGCCGGATATGATGATAAGATGAGATGATGATGAGTTCCGTGTAAAGGCGCCGCAACTGTCTGGGGTTATTTGGCGCCCATTCCGGCTAATTAGAGTATGCCGTTTATTCGGTTACAGGACACATTGGCGAATGTCATTTTGGCGAATGTCATTTTGGCGAATGCATATTGTCGAAGGACACTTTGACGAAATGTCCTTTTGACGACATGTGAATATTCCGAAAGCAAAATGGCGAATGCCTTTTTGTCGAAATGTCTTTTTGCCGACATGTCATTTTGTCGAAATGTCTTTTTGTCGACATGTCAAAAGGTCGAAATGTGATTTTGCCGAAATGTGAAAAAGTCGAAATGTCCTTTTGCCGAATGTGATTTTGCCGACATGTGAAAAAGTCGAAATGTCTTTTTGCCGAATGTTATTTTGCCGACATGTGAAAAGATCTAAATGTCTTTTTGCCGAAACATCATTTTGTCGACATGTGAAAAACCCGAAATGTCATTTTGCCGAATGTTACTTTGTCGACATGTGAAAAGGTCGAAATGCTTTTTTGCCGAAATGTTATTTTGTCGACATGTGAAAAAGTCGAAATGCCTTTTTGCCGAATGTCATTTTATCGACATGTGAAATGTTTGAAATTTATTTTTCCCGAATGCCGAATGCCTTTGGTGTCATGCGCAGCAATTGTCATTTGTTAATATTGTTTGTGCGCGTGATGATTTCAGCCTTCGTCTCGGCGCGCTCCTTCATTTCCGCGCGTGCGGCAGACTGCTCCATTGCAGCCCTGCTGGGGGCGTGATTGTGTCCCTTGCTCTCCACAAAGACCCCGCGAGCATACACGCAAAGCAAAGCAACTCAGACGCACTCGGGCGCTGCATCTCATGTATATTTTGTCGTCCCCACTCCTCGAGTTAGCAAACTGCCATATCAACTTTGGAACCAACGATACCAATTTAGAATCAGCTATACCAACTTTGAATATTTTTGAAAGCTCAAAACCTGGAACCCTTAAACAAATTGCGCTGCGGAGCGGCGCGAGAATTTTGAGTCTTATGCCCTAGATATGCATTCTCATCAATGCGTCACATTGTTTATTGGGCGGACCTCTAAAAATGTTATTGTGCGTTTAAAAGTGCGTTAAAAAAATTGTTTAGTGAAATATTTTGCCCAATTATATACAAAGGAGCAACATAACACATCAATGCGCTGAGAAACCACCGTTTCTTTCTTCTAAGCCGCATATAATTGAATTTGTAGTTAAATTGCGCCGCGGAGCGGCGCAAAAATGTTGAGTTGTATTCCCTGGACAAATGCATTCTTACTGTTGAAAGGCCCAGGGTCCCTTCAGATCGTCTAGGGGCCCCTCCGACCTTTTCAACGCCCTTCTGACCTGTTCAGGGACTCATCTGGGATCCGCGAGAAGACTTGATGTGGAGTTGGTGATATATATTAAATAGAAAGAGGGCTTACTCTACAACACAAATTAAAATCGGAGCTTGCGGGTATATTGTAACACCCTTCGTTAGCGATTAAGAGGCATTCGGTAACATGTCATTGCTCATCTTAAAGACGAGCAATGACCTGTTACCGAATGCCTCTTAATCGCTGACGAAGGGTGGTACAATATACCCGAAAGCTCCGATTTAAATATTTGTATTGTGGAGTAAGTCCTCTTTGTATTTAATCTTCATCTGGGATCTCCATGTGCTTTGAGGCCCTTCCAGTCTGACCAGGGACTCCTCTGACCTTCCAAGAAGCCCCTCTTGTGTGTCAAGGGGCCCATTCGGCCTGTTCAAAGGTTCTTCCGACCTGGCCAGGGACTGAACTGGCTGCTTTGTCATCCTGCCGACATGCTCAGGGGCCCCTCCGACCTGCCCAGGGGCTCCTGCAGTCTGGCTAGGAACTCATACCGCATGTTCAAGGGCCCTTCCGACCGGCTCAAAGACCGTTTCGGTTTAGTCAGGGGCCCCTCTGACTTGTCCAGGAGCCTCTCCGATCTGCTCAGCGACTCTTCTGGTCGAACTGCGCTGGCTGCTTTGTTGCCCTGCCAACATGCTCAGGGGACTCTCCTACCTGCCCTGGGCCCCTCCGTGCTGGCTAGGGGCCAATTCGGCATGTTCCGGGCCCTTCTTACCCGCCCAGGGGCCCTTTCGGTCTGGTCAGGGGCCCCTCCGGTCTGCACAGGGGCATTTTGAACTTGACAGGGCCCCTCTGGTCTGTCCAGGGGCCATCCAGCCTTCTAAGGGGCCCTTCCGACCTGCCAAGGGACTGCGCTGGCTGCTTTGTCGCCTTGCGACATGATCCGAGGGCCCTTCGACCTGCCCTGGAGCCCCTCCTTGCTGACTAGGGGCCCATTCAGCATGTTCAGGGGCCGTCCTGACCCACCTAGGGGTCCTTTCGGTCTGATCAGGGGCCCCTCTGACCTGCACAGGGGCCCTTTGAACTTCCCAGGGACCCTCTGGAGTCTGTCCAAGGGCCCTCCAACCTTCTCAGGGGCCCTTATGACCTGGCAAGGGACTGTGCTGGCCGCTTTGTCACCCTGCCGACATGCTCAGGGACCTCTCGACCTGCCCAGGGGCCCTTCTGTCCTGGCTAGAGGCCCATTGGACGTGTTCAGGGGGCCCTCCGACCCGCTCAGGGGCCCTTTCGGTATGGCCAGGGGCCCCTCTGACATGAAGAGAGATGTTTTGAATGTAGAAGGGGCCCTCTGGTCTATCAAAGAGGGTCCTGGTGGCCCTACAGAGCTTCTGAAGTGCTCTAAACTCTCTAAAGACCACGCTTCGCGTGGTAAAGAGCCCATGATACCGCGCTTCGCGCGGTCTCGTCGGCCATTTTTGGCGCGCGCAGCGCGCCGAAAAGGGCCCTCAGCCGCCGAAAAGGGTCCTTCTGGCTTCCAGGGTAGTGCGGCCGCACCTGCCGCCGCACCTGCCGCCCCCCCCCCTTGGCTACGTTCCTGCCCTGGTGGATGGTGCAAAACCACATCAGCAAGGGAGGGGCAGTGGAGCAGGATGTGCTCGGCAAAAAAGGCATTTCGGCCTTTTCACATGTCGACAAAATGACTTTCGGCAAAAAGGCATTTAAACTTTTTCACATGTCGACAAAATTACATTTAGGCAAAAAGGCATTTCGACCTTTTCACACGTCGACAAAGTAAAATTCGACAAAATGACATTTCGGCTTTTTCACATGTCGACAAAAAGACATTTCGGTAAAAAGACATTTCGACCTTTTCACATGTCGGCAAAATGACATTCGGTAAAAAGACATTTCGACTTTTTCCCATGTCGCAAAAATTACATTTCGGCAAAAAGGCATTTCGACCTTTTCACATGCCGAGAAAATGTCATTCGGCAAAAAGCATTTCGATTTTTTCACATGTCGCCAAAATGGCATTTCGACAAAATGACATGTCGGGAAACAACATTTCGACATTTTGACACGTCGGCAAAAAGGCATTTCGACAAAAAGGCATTCGCCATTTTGCTTTCGGCATATTCACATTTCGACAAAAAGACATGTAAAAGTGTCCTTCGACAATATGCATTCGCCAAAATGACATTCGGCAAAATAACATTCGCCAATGTGTCCGGACACCGTTTATTCGGATACTTCAGCATGCATAATTCAAGATAATCTCAACATCAACACGACAGAAACACGCTCAGTTAAACAGTGACGTATTTCGTTATCCGGAGGTAGCGGACAGGACACAGCGGCAGGCGGTCCCAGACATCAAACAAAGGACAGCCAGACAGCCACAACCTGGAAAACTACTCATCAAAATCATATACACTATACATATGTAACGTATTTATTTATGAAGTGTGCCCGACCCTCGGTCGTACCTATGTATGACGCTGGCCCGACCGCCGGGAGGGTCGCCGAGGCCGGCCGGCGGCGGGGAGCGGGCGAGGACGAGAGGCGTGTGTCGCGGGCCGTCCGCGAGAGCGGAGCAATACAGAGAGCGCAGCTGACTTCTAGCCTTTGGTGAAGGACGGCGGGAACGACACAACATTGGCGCGGTCGAAAGGGAAGCAGTTTACGCTTCCTTGATGAAATGTCACGAACATGTTTTCAAACTAATTGTGTCTGTGTGCCGATTGCAATTGTTCACCAACGACAGTATCTTTTCCGGGGACAGTGAGAGTATTAACTCTGCTGATCGCTCGGTATTATAGGCGAAATCAAGGAGAGCGAGAGTGTATACTCTGCTGATTTACTCGGGGTACCACGCGACATATAAAGTTTCTAGGGCACGGTGAGCGAGAGTACGCTGCCCGCTGCTAGATACAAACGGATTGTATCCTTCAAGACCTAATTCGATTGATAATCTACATAGACTGAACCACCGTACTTAGTTATTATACATTATTTATCGAGCCTCGAGGAGCAATCATGGGCAACGAAGACAAAATGGAGGTTAGGTCAGACAGGCTTCTGCGACTGCTCTCCCGGGTGAACAAATTTGATGGCAATAACGAAGAGGAATTGGATGTCTGGATCCAACGTTTTGAGCTCCTCGCAGGGCTGGGGTCTAAAAGTGAATGGCTGGAGGCATTGTTCGTGTGTTTGGATGGAAGGGTATTGTACGTTTGCACGTCGATGCCAGAGAAGCTGCGCGGGAATTATGACGTCGCCAAGGAAGCCCTAAGCACACGTTTTGGGAAACATATGGACACAATCCACGCATATTCCGACTTGAGCCAGGCCACCAGACAAGTAGGTGAAACATTCGAAGACTTTGGAGGCAGGATTCAGTAGCTGTCCAAGAGTACCCTGGGCCGCCCTGTCTGATTTGCAACCAGCAATGCTACGGCAGTTTGTATGTGGACTGAGTGAGCCATGGCTAAAAGCAAAGCTGCTGGACAGATCCCTGAGCACATTGGACGAGGTGCGGACTCTTCGCAAAACACAAGAAGCATTGGTCGCCATCGGCGCTTTGGGCGGAGCAGGCGGTGCGTCACAATTACAAACAAACCAGGCGCTGGTGGCGAAAACAAGGAACATGACTGCAATGGAGAGGCTGGAGCAAAAGGTGGACCTGCTGCAGGATAAGCTCGATGGAATGTTAGGAGTCGTCACCGCCATCGGGGAAATCAAAGAGAGGGACGAAAAACGTAGCCAGTCGAGTAAGAGAGAGGAAAGATGCTTCGGTTGCGGGGAGTCGGGTCACTTTAGGAGAGTGTTTGTCCTCAGAACTAGAAGAGTGGCAGCAGAGCAAAGCCAGGAGAAGACTGAAGCATTCTGCCTGTGTTGCGGGAAGCCCGGCCACTGCATGGCAAATTGCCGCCTTCGGCCGGGTCATAGCAATTCGGAAAACTGAGTGCAGCTGTGACCGGCAGGCAGGACGCAGCTGCAGGAAAAGCAAAGCCTCTGAAAACAGCAGCGATGCTCAAAGTCAGTTTGGGAGGGAAGCAAACGTGAGCGTTGCTGGACTCCGGAGCAGATTTTTTCCCTGATCAGAGAAGATCTGGCAAATATCCTTATTGGGCCAGTGACCGGTCGATGGAGCGACGGCCAACGTCTCCCATGCTCGGAGCTTCGGGAGAACTCATCGACATCAAGGGATGCAGACAGGTCGAATTCAAAATCGAGGGCGAGTCATTCACTTGTGAAATGGCCGTGACGAAGGAACTCTTCGTAGATGTAGTCTTGGGCCGTGATTTCGCATGTCGGTACCGGACAATTCTGGATGACGAGGCAAGGGAATATCGCATAGGGACGTTGCGGATCCCTTTGCCGTCTTACAGTGAGGTCCGGCAAGTAGATCGAGAGTGCAAGTCATGCAGACGACAACTCTACCAGCACGGTCAGAGACCTTTGTTTTGGCACAAGTTGAGCCGGTGAATAGAGGAGCATGGATGAACCCAGGCACGAGCTTCCAAGGGGTGCTGGAACCAAACGAAAAGCAGCAGACTGAGCATCTGTGGGTTCCGCGCTTGGTGGCGGCTGTCCATGATGACATGGTTATTCCGGTCAAAGTGGTAAATACTGGTACGAGCGAGACCAGCTTATTGAGACACACGGACTTGGGGACACTATTCACAGCCACAGAAGGAGAAGGCGATCTTTACGACATCTGCTGGGGACACTATTCACAGCCACAGAAGGAGAAGGCGAGCTTTACGACATCTGCTGGGGACACTATTCACAGCCACAGAAGGAGAAGGCGAGCTTTACGACATCTGCTGGGGACAC
Organism: Chirona hameri; assembly: GCA_036785665.1. Lineage (NCBI taxonomy): Eukaryota > Metazoa > Arthropoda > Thecostraca > Balanomorpha > Balanidae > Chirona > Chirona hameri. The sequence goes on along the minus strand of JAXIVJ010005444.1, from coordinate 23,873 downwards.
TATTCACAGCCACAGAAGGAGAAGGCGATCTTTACGACATCTGCTGGGGACACTATTCACAGCCACAGAAGGAGAAGACGATCTTTACGACATCTGCTGGGGACACTATTCACAGCCACAGAAGGAGAAGGCGATCTTTACGACATCTGCTGGGGACACTATTCACAGCCACAGAAGGAGAAGGCGATCTTTACGACATCTGCTGGGGACACTATTCACAGCCACAGAAGGAGAAGACGATCTTTACGACATCTGCTGGGGACACTATTCACAGCCACAGAAGGAGAAGGCGATCTTTACGACATCTGCTGGGGACACTATTCACAGCCACAGAAGGAGAAGGCGATCTTTACGACATCTGCTGGGGACACTATTCACAGCCACAGAAGGAGAAGACGATCTTTACGACATCTGCTGGGGACACTATTCACAGCCACAGAAGGAGAAGGCGATCTTTACGACATCTGCTGGGGACACTATTCACAGCCACAGAAGGAGAAGGCGAGCTTTACGACATCTGCTGGGGACACTATTCACAGCCACAGAAGGAGAAGGCGAGCTTTACGACATCTGCTGGGGACACTATTCACAGCCACAGAAGGAGAAGGCGATCTTTACGACATCTGCTGGGGACACTATTCACAGCCACAGAAGGAGAAGGCGATCTTTACGACATCTGCTGGGGACACTATTCACAGCCACAGAAGGAGAAGGCGAGCTTTACGACATCTGCTGGGGACACTATTCACAGCCACAGAAGGAGAAGACGATCTTTACGACATCTGCTGGGGACACTATTCACAGCCACAGAAGGAGAAGGCGATCTTTACGACATCTGCTGGGGACACTATTCACAGCCACAGAAGGAGAAGGCGAGCTTTACGACATCTGCGATGAAAGGAAGCAATCGTCCGACGAGCAATCTGAGCCGTCAGAGAAGAGCGTTCCAGGACTGAATCTGGAGAAATGTGACTTGTCGTCAGCAGGGAAAGACAAACTGGAGACGCTGGTAGGACAGTATGCTGATATTTTCAGTAAGGGTGCCGATGACATCGGGAGGACACATCTCACCCAAAATGAAATTAAAACAGGGGAAGCAGCTCCGATCAAGCAAAGACCCCGACGGATTCCACTCAAGCTTAGGGACCAAGTTGAGCAGTAAAAGGGAGAAATGTTAAGAGATGGCGTCATCGAAGAAAGCACCAGTCCAGGTATTCACCGATCGTGATGGTGAGGAAAAAAGATGGGAGTTACCGATTCTGTGTCGACCTGCGAGCAGTCAACAGCGTCACTCTGGGCATGTCTCAACCTCTGCCCAGGGTGGACGATGCACTCGACACACTGGCAGGTGCCAATTACTTCTCATCGTCATCGCATCAGGGTATTGGCAGGTTGAGATAGCTCCCGAGGACAGAGAAACAACTGCCTTTACAACGGACAAGGGACTGCATCACTCGAGGTCATGGCGTTTGGACTCAAGAACGCCGGCCCAACGTTTCAGAAACTGATTGAATTGGTACTCGCAGGCATGGACAGCAAAACATGTTTGGTTTACATCGATGATATCATTGTTTTCAACCTCACAGAGGAAAGTCACCTGGAGACCCTGGCAGAGATGTTCCACAGGATCTGTGGGGCCGGCATGAAGCTCAAGCCCAGCAAGTGTCTCCTGGGAAGGCGAAAATGTAGCATTCCTGGGGCACAAGGTGACGGCTGAAGGGATTCTCCCTGACCCGAGAAACGTGGAGGTGACCATGTGGCCACGTCCGGAGAACACGGATGAACTCCTGAGTTTTTTGGGCCTTTGCGGCTACTACAGTAGATTCATTGGAGAATATTCGGAGGCAACTCGGCTGCTGCGTGAAGCTGCAACGCGAAAGGGAACAGTGACATGGACCAGGGAGCTCACTGAAGCGTTCGAAGGTCTGAAACATATGCCCACGTCAGCTCCAATACTGACTTTACCGACGTTCCAAGGAAGGTTCCGGCTAGATACAGACGCCTGCAACTCATCGGTGGGTGCCGTGCTCACTGAGACAGTAGATGGCCAATATCGTGTCGTAGCCTACGCCAGTAAAGTGCAGTCTGAAACTGAAAGGAGATGGCCGACTTATGACAAGGAGCTGTGGGAGATCGTATGGGCCATACGCCATTCCCGACAATGCCTGGTAGGAGCTCCGTTCACTGTATGCACGGACCACAAGACGTTGAAGAACGTCCCCAAATCCATCGTGGTTGAACACGATGCCACAGGAAGAAGGGGTCGGTGGGCAGTTGAGCTCAGCTCCTATGAGTTTGAAGTGGAGGTCAGACCCGGGACAAGTCATGGGAATGATGATGCTTTGTCAAGAAGACCTACTGGGAGGGATGACGTTGTTCAGCCAGCCGCAACCATGACACACAGGAAAGCGGAGGAAGCGAGCGAGACATGCACGGAAGAAGGGTGCTCAGTTCCGTTCGAGGGGTCGAAGGAATTTGCAGCAAACAAGCAGAAATCAGATTCGGTGAAGTCGTCAGGGAGTGGCCATAGAAACGCGGTCTGTCTCAAACCTGAAACGAAGATGCAGCCTGAAGCTATCTCGCAGCAGGTAAAATCGGCTGCTTGTCAAGAAAATGACGCAGAAGAGCACAGACAAGGCTTTCCAAAAACTGACTGGCAGGCAGTCCAGGAAGAGGATCAGATGCTTTCGGAAGTTCGGAAATGGGTTCGAGATGGCAAGCCTAGAGAAGGCGATGCCAGGACAAAGAGAGCATGGAAGCGGCGAATTTATGTTCGGAACATGGATCAATTACAAATAAGAGACGGCGTTCTATGCATCGTCAGGCAGCATAACGGCCGAAAAGACTTCAGAATTTTGGTGCCAGAGAACCTGAAAGAACAGGTTCTGCAAAGCCTGCATGACCATGTCACGGCGGGTCACATGGGCTACCAGAGGACATTGAATCGCATCATGGAGAGATTTTACTGGCCAGGGGCGTACAGTGAAGTCCGGGACTATTGCAAGTCATGCGAAGTATGTCAGCGCCGAAGTCGCCCATCACCGAGGCCGAGAGCCCCACTTCAAGTTGAGACGGTGAGTCGGCCCTTCGAACGCGTGGCGATGGACATCACGGAGATGCCATGTTCCAGCAGAGGAAATAAATATGCACTGGTGATCATGGATTAATTCTCAAAGTTCGTGAGGATATATCCCATGCCTGATCAGAAGGCTGAGACGGTGGCAGACTGTCTGCTGCTGTGGGTCTATGACCATGGGGTTCCAGAGCGACTGCTTTCTGACCAGGGACGGCAATTTGAGGCAGCCGTATTCCAGGAGTTGTGCAAAAGATTGGCCATTGAGAAAACAAGGACGGCACCGTACCATCCAGAGTGACGGGATGGTATAGAGGTTCATGAGGACTTTGAAGGACATGGTGTCGAAGTTCATCGGGGCCAAGGGTTCTGATTGGGATCTAGAAATTCGAGCGGTCGCTATGGCATATAATTCCTCTAAACATGAAACCACGCAATACTCGCCCCACTTTCTGGTACACGGTCAAGAAGTTGGCCTCCCAGCAGATGCGAAGCTTTGTTCCCCAGGACCCCTGGTTCAGGCGCATAGCTCCTTGGAAGATCGATCGAGAACACCCAGGAAAGCATTCGAGGATGTACGCGTTCAGTCCAAGAAAGCGGCAGAGAAAATGAAGGAACGGTATGACAAAAAGCACACAACATGCGTTTCTCCAAGGGAGACGAAGTGTGGGTGACGGACCCAACGGCTGCAGCTGGTGAAAAACTAAAACCGGGTCTCCCATACAAGGGTCCAGCGACGGTCATTCATACATATGGCGAGAAGGGCAAGGGAGTGGTGCACAAGGTGCAGGCAAAGGGTGGAAAAACAACGAACGTGCACCACAGCCGCCTTAAGCCCATGTATTCCAGTAGGATTTTCCATAGGCATCGGGGACAGGGGAGGGATAAGTCAACAACCGAAATGGTGCGACCGGGTGGAACGATGGCTGATTGTTCAGCATCTCATCCCGAGGCGAGAGTGAGGCCGGTCACAAAGTGGGAACACTGCCGTCTCAGAACAGGCAGGTATCAGATTACGAAGGAACGGGGGTGGGATATCTTGATCGGGTAAGTGACGGGGGAGAGAGACAGGCACGACTGTCTCACCTTTTAACGTTATCGACTCGACACTCGGAATAGCCATTTTATGTTGGGGAGTGTTTTAAATGTCAATACATACATACATACAAACAGACTGCATCCCCGGACAGAGTGTCCGACGAACAGTTAGATGACTACTCAGATCAATCTGTTTCAGGCACAGGGGAAGCAATAGAAGTACAGCCTCCGATACCTGATACTTTCTATAGAACCCGAGCAGGTAGAACAGTTAAGCCACCTCAACGCTACCAGTCTGAATGCCTTGTTTTATTGTGAAATTTGAGGAGCCCTAACTTGTAACCGAGTTTCAGATGACGGACTGCCGGGCAGATATCGCGGCACTACGGTGGGAAGTAGCTGCTCTGAGGAAAGAGTTGACTGCAGCCAAGGCCGAGTGGGCCGGTCGAGCCGCGGGTGGAGAGACGATCACCGCCCCCACTCCACCGGTGCAGTCGACTGGGGTCGCAGCAGAAGACGAGGACGAGAATCTGCTAGATCACTTGTTGGACATGGAGTCGCCGATGCCGGACTGGATGGGAGAATGGTTAGGTTAGGTAGTCAGTTACAACTCCGCTCCATAGGCGCTAGAAGCGGTGCTTGCTGCATGCGATTCGTGGCAAGGTCCGAGACTGCCATCGCCGGATTCCGGGATAGCTCGTGACGTCATCGTGTTCCCGATATCATGGCCGACGCTGTCCTGGACCCAGACCCCGCTGTGGCCGTGATCCGAGCCGGCCACCTACCCTCCCGACATGCGGGCTCCGCCCAGCCTACGTGGCTCACTCTTTCGTTCGTCCATTCTCCTCAACAGGCCCGGCTGTTCACACCCATTTGGTGTATTTACAAGTACCGACTGTATACCGACCGCGTAGTGCGAAGTGCCGCCCCACCACCACACACACTCCCCCGCCCCGCTAACGATTAAAACCCCACTTATCCCCCTGCCGCTGGCCCGCTCCTCGATCCATTAAGCCAAGTTGCCGGCCCGCCGCAACTTTTCGTTCCGCCCTCTCTGCCCCCACAAACATATCTGTCCGGCCTTTCCCCACGCTCATACAAACACCTTCTGCCTAACCCTCCCCTGCGCTCATACAAACATCCTCTGCCCGGCTCCCAAGCGCGTGGTCTGTCCATATACCCCTCCCCTGTTCCTCGCTGATGCCCTCCCACGGATGAACAGCCCCATTAACCCGGGCTGGGACAGGAGCTGCTGGGTCGCCCCTCCCCGCCGAGTGACGTCATATCGCCCGAACCAACACCCCAGCCTGGGTCGTCCGGCGTGAATAACATGGCTGTTGTGGTGTAGGTTGGATTAGATAATGGATAATCGGATATATAGCGGCTAGAGGAGCCAGAAAGATCCCTTACTTGTCAACTGGAGACCGATCTGATGCGCTGATGGTCGACTCCAAAGCATGACACCCGAGGCAGAGTGTCGGGCCCGCGCCTCACGGCGCTGCTGGGACGCCACCTCCTGATGTCTGCTGACGTCACTGATGGCGTACTCTCCTTTGACGCGACCCTCCTGGCTCCATATCTCGGCGCGACTGCCCTCGGCTCTCTCCCGCGAGTGACTCCCCTCTTGTTCCTCTCCTCTGCCCGTTATATCTCCTCTTATTTCCGAGGCCGGCCGTGTGACTTCCCGTCCACCTGCCCTCTGCGACGGTGGGCTTCCGTCTGCTAAATGGTCCCTTCCGGCCTGTTGATCTAACTCTTGTTAGTGTTTCCTATCGTCCCTTCCGGGGCTGGTTAGCGACATCCGACGTTAAACGGGTCCCCCTGTTTCTTGACGGATCAGCTACCTCCGACTCTTGTTGGCGACCCCGACTATTGACCGGGTTCACCCTGTGCTGATTAATCTGCCAAGTCCGCTTCCTGTGGTGTTTCCCTGTTCTGGTTAACCGGTTAACCAGCTCCCTCCTGCCTCTTGCTAGGGCGCCCCGGTGTTGTTTCCTGTTCTAGTTAACCCGGTGCGTGGCTAAGCAGTTATATCCGTCGTTGTTCACACCTGGCCTAGGCGGCCGGGTGTCTGAGTTTGCGCAGGGAGCGTGGCGCTACTTCTCGGGTTTTCACACCTGGCGATTGGGAGTGCTGCTCTCCATTTGTCTGGATGGTGTGAAGACCAAACAGGATGTTACGTCCTGCCTGGTCCCCTCTTGACGTGCACCTGCTTCCGGCCAGCTGCCTAGTATGCGCCGGCCGGCCCCTCTGCCGCCGCCTTGGGCGCGAGTGGCTTCCTGGCCGGCCGTCTCAATGGGAGGGTGAATTGTCGGCCGGCTGGGTCAGGTACCGTGGTGCTCGACGACTAATGCTCTCTTGGTTCTCTGTATACCAGCTGACATTTCTTTGTCAGCGGCTGGGTCCGCTCTGTGGTGAACTAAATGACGAAAAGTCGGCTGTACGGTTATTCAATGTTACCAGCGTTACACCTCGAAAGGGTCCCTTCCCAAGCGTTGAAAGGGCCCCTTCCCAAGCGTTGAAAGGGCCAAACAAAACGGATGAAAAGGCACGTTACAAGAATGGAGAATGCAGTATGGCAGGTATGGCATGGGCCATACCAACACTTTTAGGAGCTGGAGTAAGTAAACCGAGGGGTTTAGAACCATTGATTTGGAGGGGATTTCAACTTTGGAACCAGCGACACCAGTTTTGAATCAGCTATACCAACTTCAATTTTTTTTTTAGACCCAAGCCCTGGAACTCTTAAAGGAATTGCGCAGCGGAGCGGCGCGAAATTTTTTATATTATGCCCTGGATATGCTTGTTTTCCTCTTGAGGTGCTTGAGGCGTGTATTGAAGCTTGAGGTGCTTGCAATTTTAGAGCAGTCATGTGATCAAAGTTGGGGGGGGGGACAAAAGAAACTGTCCCCCCAACTTTAAAGTTGGGGGGGGAACATGTCTCCCCCCCCCCCTGTCCCCCCCCCGATGGCGGAGCCCATGAATGCAGATATCGACGCCAAACTTTCCGTACCTTTCCGAGCATCATTTTTACACCTTTTGAGAAAAAATGAAACAATTTCGTGAGATTTTTTTTTTAGATATAGTGAATTTAGTGACGTCACTAAACACGATTTTGAAAAAAAATCAGCTAACCTTTGCCAGGCCTTACAAATGCCGCATTCGAAGCAAAAAGCAATCGAAAAACTCTTAAAGGTAGAAAATTGCAAGGGCTACAAACCAGCTATCTCGAAATTTCGAAAATTTTGGTTTTTGACCCAAAAAAAAGTTTTTTTTTTGCAAAAATGCTCACAAAATCACATTTTAAAAAGATATTGGAAAAACCGGAATATATGTCAGACAACGACATATGGGCAACTACCATAACAAATATCTTTTTTTTTTTTACTGACATGGCATATAAAGTATGGGTAAATCACGACGTCATATTTTGAAATTGCGTTTTCTGGATTGTATTGACCAGATACAGACACATACATGCCAGCATTAATTTTTATAGATAAAACTGATATAGAAACATGTTTTTTCATTTCGATTTATCAATTTCAAATTTTGACCTTCAGTGACCTGAACTTGACCTGAACTTCACACTAACTTCACGTAAATGAAGTCAGGTGGTAAAATGACTACCACTATCGAATTCTACGCGTAAAAACATCCATAAAACATGTGCTGCATGACTTTCGTAGATATTTTGTGTGTAGTAACCTTTTGTGACCTGACCTTGACATTGATCTTTTCCAGCAATTTCACTTTAGCTCATGTGGGATATGTATCATACCTTTGACAGCACTTTGGGTGATTATAGGCGCAATCGAAGGCCATGGATGACAAGTATTGTCCATAAACTCAAATACCTTGATTTTGACGTTTGACTTGACCGTGACCTTAATTTGAATTTTCTAAGTTTGCGTTAGGTTTATCTCATTGAGCGCTTTCGAATGCCGCCTTGCGCGTCCCACTGCGGTCATTGGTTCTGAAGATACCAGGGGGGGGGGGGTAAAAAGCCCCCCCCACCAGTGAGTCGTGTTACAGAATATACCCCAGTGACTGCCGGATTAACACTGTGGAGCGGGATTCGACTGCCATGGTGATGTCACGGTTACCAAACAACTTGCGCCCCCTCCCCCCGTTACAATATACCAGAAAGCTCCGATTTTAGTCTTTTTCTTGTGGAGTAAGTCCTCTTTGTATTTAATCTATGTCACCCACTCCACATCTCCACATGTCTTTTCGCGGATCCCAGATGAGTCACTGAACAGGTCGGAAGGGCGTTGAAAAGGTAGGAGGGACCATAAGATGATCTGAAGGGACCCTTGGCCTTTCAACAGTAAGAATGCAGTTGTACAGGGATTACACTCAAAACTTTCGCGCCGCTCCGCGGCGCAATCGATTTAAGAGTTCCAGGCATTGAGCCTAAAAAATAGTCGAAGTTGGTATAGCTGATTCCAAATTGGTGTCGCTGGTTCCAAAGTTGGTTATGGCCCATGCCATACCTGTCATACTGCATTCTCCAACCTTGTAACGAGCCTTTTCATCCGTTTTGTTTAGCCCTTTCAACGCTCAGGAAGGGGGTCCTTTCGAGGCGCCCCCTGGACCAAGGTAACTTAACCCGGCATTGACTGGGGTCTACGCAGAACGCCTGACTGGGGTCTACGCAGAACGCCATTGACTGGGGGGAGGGGGACGTTAAACGCCCCACCCCCCCTGGTTATCTTCCGAACCAATGATCGCAGCGAGACGCACAAGGCGGCGATCGAAA
>JAXIVJ010005444.1:0-10000 GCA_036785665.1 Chirona hameri | reverse complement strand
ATTATATAATACGGTGCGGACGGTGGATAGTGCGTCACCATTTACCGTTAGGTATCCGTGAACACCGTGTCCGAACCACACATACTTGATACACTCCCAGGCCAACTTCCAGGCCAGACACAAACTGAGTAAATCAACTTATATTGCTGCCTTCAGAGTTCAGCATATTTCATTTGCATAACAAGCACATTGTTCTGCTGGCAGCTGACCAAGTAAGAAATAAGAGTTCAGCCACATCCCAGCCAGGAGCCGGCCGCGATGTCTCCTCAAATGTCATCACAGCGCAACGCACCGGTCGGCCAGCACGCTCCTCACCAGCAACGGGGCGGCGGCGGCACACGCACACGCACACGCACACGCACACGCACACGCACACGCACACGCACACGCACACGCACACGCACACGCACACGCACGCACGCACGCACACACACACACACACACACACACACACACACACACACACACACACACACACACACACACACACACACACACACACACACACACACACACACACACACACACACACACACACACACACACACACACACACACACACACACACACACACACACGCACACACACACTCACGACGGAACCCAACTCAGTCACACGGTCAAACACAGCAGGGAACACAGCTAAAACTTTGGTTCTATATTTGTGTTCTTATACAATTGATACACAGTTTTTTGAGGATCGAGAGAAAGTGTATTTATTTGTAGCCATTTGCAAATATGTGTTGATTCCTTATCAACAAGACGTTGTAGTGATTTAAGCTCATTAGCTTCAATGAAAATGGCAGTGTCATCTGCATACAGGAGGAACTTCATATTTGTACTGATATTAGGAAAATCATTTATATACAGCAGAAAGAGGAGTGGCCCAAGGATTGATCCCTGTGGTACTCCTATCTGCACTGGTTGTAATGAGGATCTCACTCCATTATAATCAACACACTGTTGCCTGTTTCATAGATATGATTTGATAATGCTAAGAGAATAATTGCTAAAGCCATATTTTTCTAATTTTCCCAATAGGATTTAATGATCTACAGTATCAAATGCCTTTTTCAGGTCTAAATAAATTCCGCAAGCTAAGTTTCCTTTCTCAAAAGATCCTGGTATGGTCTCCTGAAGTAGGAGCAAAGGCATATACGTTGATCGATTTCTTTGGAAGCCATATTGGCACTTACTTAGTATGCTTGTTTCATGCAAATATGATGTAATTCTCTTATGCATAACTTTTTCAAGTATTTTTGATATATAATGTATATAATTATATAATATAAGGTAATAATATAAGGTAATAATATAAGGTATATAATATAAGGTAATAATATATAATTGTTGATATATAAGGTGTATAGTGACGTCACTAAATTCCCTATAACTGACCGCGACCTGCTTATGGGTCTATAGTTATTGATAACTTGTTTATCCCCAGCTTTGAAGATAGGTCTAACAATGGCAATCTTTAATGCATCAGGAAACACCCCATTTACCGAACAAACATTTACAAAATGCACTAATCCATTTAATATTTTTGAAAATGTTTGTTTAAATATGAAAGTATTGATTCCATCTATGCCAGGACCTACATTCTTTATACTATTTATTATTTCACTCAGTTCATCAGCATTACAACACGATTCAATCGATGCTGTGTACCTGTATTTCCAGAAAGCATTTGACAAGGTGCCACACAGACGTCTGATCTCCAAGCTCAAGACTCTCGAGATCCAGGGACAGATACTAAATTGGACTGAAGCTTTTCTTACGGACAGGAGACAGAGGGTGACTGTGGATGGAAATAGCTCTAACTGGATACAAGTAACCAGTGGTGTCCCTCAGGGAACTTTTTTGGGTCCATTGTTGTTCCTAGCCTATGTCAACGACCTGCCTGACCAGCTGCAGAGCTGCTCCATGATGTTTGCCGATGACACGAAAGTATACAGAAGGGTGTTGGACCATAGTGATCAAGAAGCTTTGCAAGATGACCTGGACAAGCTTGGACTGTGGTCAGCAAAATGACAACTGCCCTTCAATGCATGGAAATGCAAGGTCTTGCAATTGGGGCAGCGAAACCCAAAATTTCCATACAACATTGCAGGAGCAGAGCTTGAGAGGGTTTCAAGTGAGTTAGACCTAGGTATTTGAATCGACCACAACCTCACTTATCACAAGCATGCTGCAAAGGCTGTCAAGAAGGCGACCAGAGCCTTAGGTCTAGTAAAAGCGACTTTTGCTAGACTTACTATCAAGACACTATCCATGTTATTCAAGGCATTTGTTCGTCCACATCTAGAGTATGGCAACTGTGTTTGGGGCAGACTTGTCAATGATTCATATTTGTCATGAGTCGATTCACAGTGATTCACGGACCATAATGAATGATTCAATCATGATTCAATCACTCAACATTACCATAATGAATGATTCAATCATGATTCAATCACTCAACATTACCATAATGAATGATTCAATCTTGATTCAATCACTCAACATTAAAGGGAAGTATCGACTCCTTTCTCTAACTCCTTTGATTTTGAATGTGCGACTCTAAGATTTCATGAGCGTGATAAGGAGGTTATGTTCTACCAGTGTGCCAATTTGCATGCACATCAGAATAGTCTGCTGTTTGACCTTAAACATATGACCTGCTCTAACTCCTTTGATTTTAAATGTGAGACTCTAAGATTGTACCAGAATGATCACTTGGTCGTGATCTATCTGTGTACCAATTTTGAAACCAATCCGAATAGTCCGCGAATGTATTTCCGAATGTGAATGTGAATGTGAGCCAATTGGACACGCGTGTTGTTTATTTTGATTATAAAATGATATTTATAATATTTATTATACTTGCAAATTCCAAGTTCCAAAAGCATTAATGACTTCACGTTTCACTTTTTTAAGCGAATAGAACATTATTTTGATTTTGCATTAGGTATTATTTTTTTATAAAGCATGATGTGGAATAAAGCGGCGCCGATGCGACAGTGATATTTGGGACATGCGGAAGTCATGCAAATGTTTGTTTATGATTTAGTTTTTTATATGGTATAGCCTAGAAATTAGGAAAAGGTGGGTACCTTTTGATAATTTTTCGTGTGAAAAAGGTGTGCGTGTACTGTGTGGTTTATGAACCAAAGTATGAGTTAGTTACCTTTTTTAAGTATTTAGGTACCTACCCCTAACCCTACCAGTTCCAAGGTATTCACCTAGTTAGGGCTGATTGAACAGTGGCTTTGTGCCCACTGGAGTTGGACACAAATCCTCGCTTTCTTTACGCATAGATGAATTACAGGCTACAGCTCAGGACACAGAGCTCATATAATTGGCCATTAAGTGCCTGGTTTGACCACAGGGCACAGATGAATGCTGGGCCGCTGGCATATTTTGTGGACAGTTTATGCTGTTCGACCAAAAAAGAATGATTCTTTGAGCAATGAATGATTCAATCAGCCTATTTTCTCTGTATGAATGATTCAATCAGTGACTCACAACAGGTTTGCGCATGAGGTGAATCGATTCATGAGTCATTCATTTGAAATAAGAATGATTCAATCAAAAGTAGTCGATTCACATGGAATCATTGACAAGTCTGGTTTGGGGACCTATGCTGTGGGGGGACCAGGATGCTGTAGAACGTGTTCAGAGGCGTGCCACCAAGCTAGTGACTGAGATAAGGCATCTTAGCTATGAAGAGCGCCTGAACAAAGTGCACCTCCCAAGCATGTATTACAGAAGATGCAGGGGAGATATGATCTTCGTCTACCAAATAGTTACCCACAAGCTAAATGTCATTCCTGAAGCTTTGTTTCATGATGGCAAACTCTGGTCGAACTCGTGGCCACCCTCTGAAGATTCAGCAGCCTCATGTTCGTACACAACTGAGACAGAACTCCTTTTGCATCAGAGTGGTGCCTCTATGGAACAGCCTACCAACTGATGTGGTCATGTCCCCAAATGTGAACACATTCAAGAGAAGACTCGACAAGCACTGGGAAGAACGTCAGTACAGGACTAGGCCATCCAGATAGCACTAGATACTAGTAACTGAGCGGGCTTCCTCAGGTCCCTTGGGACCTTCCATGCCTGTACCCTAACCTTAACCTTAACCATTAGTATTACTAATTACATACGTGTCTGTTTAATTATTTTAACTTAACCCGCGAGTCACTGGGGGGACTTTTTTTAGCCCCCCCCCCTTAGGAATATTAGGAATATCTCAATAACTAATGCAGATATCGACGCCAAAATTTCAGTACCTTTCCAGGCATCATTTTTACACCTTTTGACAAAAAAATGCAAAAATTTCGTCAGAAATTTTTCGAGATAAAGTGAATTTAGTGACGTCACTAAACACGATTTTGACCCCAAAATCGGCTAAACTTTGCCAGGCCGTAGAAATGCCGCATTTGAAGCAAAATGCAATAGAAAAACGCTTAAAGGTAGACAATTACAAGGGCTACAAACAAGCTATCTCGAAATTTAAAACAAATTGTTTTTTTTACCCCAAAAATTTCACACAAAAACTTTTTTTGAAAAAATGCTCACAAAATCAAATTTTTCAAAGATATTGAAAAAACCGGAATATATGTCAGATAACGACATATGGGCAACTATCATACCAAATTTCAAAATTATATCATCTTTTTTGACTGTCATGGCATATAAAGTATGGGTAAATCATGACGTCATATTTTGAAATTGCGTTTTTTGGCTTTTATTGACAGAATACAGACAAATAAATGCCAGCATTGTTTTTTTTTTTAGATACAACTGATATATACAAATGTTTTTTTTCATTCCGATTTATCAATTTCAAATTTTGACCTTCAGTGACCTGAACATGACCTGAACTTGACACTAACTTCACGTAAATATAGTCAGATGGTAACATGACTACCACTATCGAATTATACGCGTAAAAGCATCCATAAAACATGTGCTGCATGACTTTCGTAGATATTTTGTGGCCTGACCTTGACCTTGATTTTTTGCAACAATCTCACTTTAGCTCATGTGGGATATGTATCATACCTTCGACAGCACTTTGGGTGATTATAGGCGCAATAGAAGGCCATGGATAGCAAGTATTGTCCATAAACTAAAATACCTCGATTTTGACCTTTGACTTGACCGTGACCTGACATGTGACCTTAATTTGACATTTTTAAGTTTGCGCTAGGCATATATCATTGAGCGCTTTCGAATGCCGCCTTGTGCGTCCCGCTGCGATGATTGGTTCTGAAGATACCAGGGGGTGCTAAAAAAAGCCCCCCACAGTGAGTCGTGTTACAGAATATACCCCAGTGACTGCCGGGTTAATCTGAGAAGTCTGCCAATGCCCCCTCCCCCCCCCGTGAGGTCCACTTATCCCCCGTGGGAATTCCCCCCAGGTTGGGAACCCCTGATTTACACAAATAAGCACACATCGTATATTATATTTTATATATATCATATATTTTATATATCAAATCTGTCATGGATCACATATTTCACGGATTATTTAAACTAATTTAGTTTGCAGAACAGACCAATTTCATTTCGCTGTCAGACGCGTTGCAAATAAAAGTACGAAGGATTTATAACTTATTTCCGCCGGGGATCAAGTATGCTTCAAACTAGTGATCTCACTTTCAGAAAATTCCTGAAACCTGACCAAACCAATACCAATTTCATGGCAGCTATGCTGACCAAAAACCAAACCGACTTTCCCAACCTGAAAATTACCGATTATTTACCGATTTTCAATATTGTTGTAAGAGGTTGACAAAAAAAATCTGCTCATGTATGCACATTTTAGAGAAACATATCTCAGTAATAGTACCAATCAAGGCATCAATGATCAAAATCCAAATTAAATGCATCACATTCTCATTTAAAATTACGAAAACCTGCAAAACATGCCCAAATCCCTGGAAAAACGTGGTCAGGCTGATGTGTGTCACTGACTTGCTTGACCGATAAAGTACCAAGAATGTGTTGTCTAACCGACCAATAACCAATCAGGTATTTGTATTTTTTGGTATACCAAGATTTTGGTTACCGAATGACATCACTACTTCAAACACATTTCGCGATGGGACAAATACTTGAAACGCTGCATTGAAAGTTGATCGAAGTGTTCATCGTACTCAAAACTTCCGACGAGGACGAGATTCGAACTCGCGCGTGCAGAGCCCATTGGATTAGCAGTCCAACGCCTTAACCACTCGGCCACCTCGTCTATACAGCCCGGAATTGGTTTACCTCATGTTTGAGCTCAAAGTATCGGTTCAGCATAGTACATTTTGAGAGCCACCTGACCTCATGGCTAGTGGCGCACGCAGGATTCCATTTCGGGGGGGGGGGGGGGGGGTCAGAGCCCTAAAAGCGGGCCCCCTTGTGAGCGGGCCCCCACCCGTTTTTAGAAAACTTCGCGGATTTCGGTCACTTGTTTTTGAGCGGGCCCCCTACAGCATGGGACCTGATACATTACAATTTTCTTGTCAATGTCACTGCGTGTGCTACTGATGTGCGAATTTTAGGTGCGTGTGCTACTGATGTGCGGTACAACTGTCGAGAGTAAATTTGACGAAATGAGGTAAATGACAACAACAAAAATTATATTTTACAGGTTAGGCAGGTTAGGCAGGTAAATGACAACAACAACAATTATATTTTACAGGTTAGGCAGGTTAGGCAGTCCGATCCCCGGTAGTTATGTCATCATCATCATCGATGGGGTTTTAGTGCGCCTCGACTACGTCATTTGCGCCCACCATCATGTTGCCAAAAGTTGTCATAAACCATTTCCTGAAGCAACAATGGATAATGTAAAAAAATACGTATCAATATCAAATACGCCCGTATCAAGAATGTACAAGGATCGGGCCCTGTTGTGACCGGGCCTTCGTTTTGACCGGGCCCTATATCACGTCTTTCCCAGCACCGGGCCCCTGCCTCGATCGGGCCTGACCAAGACCGGCCCCTACCAGAAACGGGCCCGCATCAAGAATATGCAAGGATCGGGCCCTGTTGTGACCGGGCCCTCGTCCTGACCGGGCCCCATGCCACGCCTTTGCCAGCACCGGCCCCTGCCTCGATCAGGCCTGACCAAGACCGGGCCCCTACCAGAAACGGGCCCGTATCAATAATATGCGAGGACCGGGCCCTGCTATGACCGGGCCCTCGTGCTGACCGGGCCCCATGCCACGCCTTTGCCAGCACCGGCCCCTGCCTCGATCAGGCCTGACCAAGACCGGGCCCCTACCAGAAACGGGCCCGTATCAAGAATATGCAAGGACCGGGCCCTGTTGTGACCGGGCCCCATATCACGCCTTTGCCAGCACCGGGCCCCTGCCTCGATCAGGCCTGACCAAGACCGGGCCCCTACCAGAAACGGGCCCGTATCAAGAATATGTGAGGACCGGGCCCTGTTGTGACCGAGCCCTCGTCCTGACCGGGCCCCATGCCACGTCTTTACCAGCACCGGGACCCTGCCTCGATCGGAACTGACCAAGACCGGGCCCCTTCCAAAAACGGGCCCGTATCAAGAATATGCAATGACCGGGCCCTGTTGTGACCGGGTCCTCGTTCTGACCGGGCCCCATATCACGCCTTTGTCAGCACCGGGCCCCTGCCTCGATCGGGCCTGACCAAGACCGGGCCCCTACCAGAAACGGGCCCGCATCAATAATGTTCAAGTACCGGGCTCTCGTTCTGACCGGGCCCCATATCACGCCTTTGCCAGCACCGGGCCCCTGCCTCGATCAGGCCTGACCAAGACCGGGCCCCTACCAGAAACGGGCCCGTGTCAAGAATATGCGAGGACCGGGCCCTGTTGTGACCGGGCCCCATCATCCCATGCCACGCCTTTGCCAGCACCGGGCCCCTACCTCGATCGGGCCTGACCAAGACCGGACCCCTACCAGAAACGGGCCCCTCAGAAATACGGGCCACTCAGAAATTTCGGGGGGGTCAGCTGACCCCTTTGATCCCCCCCCCCCCCCTGCGTGCGCCACTGTTCATGGCTCTGTGTGAAAGAGCAGATCAACATGCTGCGCGTCGGCATCCTTACACAATTCACAACTTTAACAACAATGAAATAGTTAAATATGATTAAACCAGTAACTTGTCATCAATGGGTTTATAACGTTACCTGATAAATGACTGGTTTAATTAATACTGAAGTAACATGTCATGTTCAAATAGTTAAAAGCAATTCAATTTATTTATCACATATTATTATCGGTCTCCAAAGCTGAATATCGCACTTAATCTGAGAAGTCTGCCACCCCCTGCGGTCAACTTACCCCCCCCCCCCCAGGCACGTAGCCAAGGGGAGGGCGGCGAGGGCGGCCGCCCCCCCCCCCCCCCCCTCTGGAGGAGGGCCCTTTTTGGCGCGCGAGGGCCCTTTTCGGCGCGCTGCGCGCGCCGAAAAGGGCCGACGAGACCGCGCGAAGCGCGGTATCATAGGCTCTTTACTACACGAAGCGTGGTCTTTAAGAGAGTTTAGAGGACTTCAGAGGCCCTTTAGGGCCACTAGGGCCCTCTCTGAAAGACTAGAGGGCCCCTTGGACGTTCAAAAGAGCCCTGTGCATGTCAGAGGGGCCTCTGGCCAGACCGAAAGGGCCCCTGAGCGGGTCAGAGGGCCCCCTGAGCACGTTGAATGGGCCCCCTGAACACATCGAATGGGCCCCTAGCCAGCACAGAGGGGCCCTGGGCAGGTTGAGAGGCCCCTGAGCATGTCGACAGGGCGACAAAGCGGCCAGCGCAGTCCTTTGCCAGGTCATAGGGCCCCTGAGCAGGTTGGAGGGCCCCTGGGCAGACCAGAGGGCCCCTGGGAAGTTAAGAGGGCCCCTGTGCAGGTCAGAGGGGCCCTGACCAGACCGAAAGGGTACCTAGGTGGGTCAGAAGGGCCCCTGGACATGCCGAATGAGCCCCTAGCCAGCACGGAGGGGCCCCAGGGCAGGTCGGAGGGCCCTCGGAGCATGTTGCAAGGCGACCAAGCAGCCAGTGCAGTCCCTTGCTAGGTCGGAAGGGCCCCTTAGAAGGTTAAAGGGCCCCTGGAGAGACCAGATGACCCCCTGTAAAGTTAGAAGGGCCCCTGCGCAGATCGGAGGGGCCCCTGACCAGACCGAAAGGACCCCTGGGCGGGTGAGAAAGGCCCCTGAACATGCCGAAGTGGCCCCTGGCCAGCACGGAGGGGCTCCAGGGCAGGTCGGAGGGCCCCTTGAGCATGTCGGCAGGGTGACAAAGCAGCCAGTGCAGGCCGACCAGAAGAGTCGCTGGGCCGATCGCAGGGGCTCTTGGGCAAGTCAGAGGGGCCCCTGTCTAGACCGAAAGGGTCCCTGGGCCGGTCGGAAGGCCTCTTGAACATGCCGGATGAGTTCCTAGCCAGACTGGAGGGCCCCTGGGCAGGTCAGAGGGGCCCCTGAGCAGGGGCGGCGGATTGCGGGGGCAGGGTACCCAAAATTCCCCCCAGTCGAAAATCCTGGGGGCAAAGGGTAGTTTTGCGCCCCCCCCCCCCCATATTTTAGCCTGATCAATCTGGGGCAACATGACCCTTCCCCTCCCCAGGATTTGCATTTGAGGGGGGATTTTGGGTACCCTGCGCCCCGCAATCCGCCTCCCCTGCCCCTGAGCATGTCGGCAGGGCGACAAAGCAGCCAGTGCAGTCCCTGGCCAGGTCGGAATGACCTCTGGACAGGCCGAATGGGCCCCTTGGCACACAAGAGGGGCTTCTTTGGAAGGTCAGAGGAGTCTCTGGTGAGACCGGAAGGGTCAAAGCACGTAGAGATCCCAGATGAAGATTAAATACAAAGAGGACTTACTCCACAATAAAAATATTAAAAGCGGAGCTTTCGGGTATCTTGTAACACCCTTCGTCAGGGTGCTAAATATACCCGAAAGATCCGATTTTATTTTTTCCTGTAGAGTAAGCCCTCTTTGTATTATATATATATATATATATATATATATATATATATATATATATATATATATAT
>JAXIVJ010005443.1:72500-73936 GCA_036785665.1 Chirona hameri | reverse complement strand
TCTCACGTCATCATCAGCAACATCATCAGCAACATAATCAGCAACATCATCAGCAACATCACCAGAAACATCATCATCAACATCATCAGCAACATCATCATCAACATCATCAGCAACATCACCAGCAACATCATCATCAACATCATCAGCAACATCATCAGCAACATCATCAGCAACATCATCATCAACATCATCATCAACAGCAACATCATCATCAGCAACATCATCATCAGCAACATCATCATCATCATCATCATCATCATCATCATCATCATCATCATCATCATCATCATCATCATCATCATCATCATCATCATCATCATCATCATCATCATCATCATCATCATCATCATCATCATCATCATCATCATCATCATCATCATCATCATCATCATCATCATCATCATCATCATCATCATCATCATCATCATCATCATCATCATCATCATCATCATCATCATCATCATCATCATCATCATCATCATCATCATCATCATCATCATCATCATCATCATCATCATCATCATCATCATCATCATCATCATCATCATCATCATCATCATCATCATCATCATCATCATCATCATCATCATCATCATTATCATCATCATGCCCGGAGGCGGTGTTGTACCGCCTCCGGGCATACCACACCGCCTCCGGGCATACAACACCGCCTCCGGGCATACTACACCGCCTCCGGGCATACCACACCGCCTCCGGGCATACAACACCGCCTCCGGGCATACTACACCGCCTCCGGGCATACCACACCGCCTCCGGGCATACAACACCGCCTCCGGGCATACTACACCGCCTCCGGGCATACCACACCGCCTCCGGGCATACAACACCGCCTCCGGGCATACTACACCGCCTCCGGGCATACCAGACCGCCTCCGGGCATACAACACCGCCTCCGGGCATACAACACCGCCTCCGGGCATACCACACCGCCTCCGGCCATACAACACCGCCTCCGGGCATACAACACCGCCTCCGGGCATACCACACCGTCTCACGTCATCATCAGCAACATCATCAGCAACATCATCAGCAACATCATCAGCAACATCACCAGCAACATCATCATCAACATCATCAGCAACATCATCAGCAACATCATCAGCAACATCATCAGCAACATCATCATCAACAGCAACATCATCATCAGCAACATCATCATCAGCAACATCATCATCATCATCATCATGATCATCATGATCATCATCATCTCGTCTCACGTCATCATCAGCAACATCATCAGCAACATCATCAGCAACATCATCAGCAACATCACCAGCAACATCATCATCAACATCATCAGCAACATTATCAGCAACATCATCAGCAACATCATCATCAACATCATCATCAACATCATCATCAACATCATCATCAACATCAACATCATCATCAACATCATCATCATCATCATC
>JAXIVJ010005443.1:35000-37500 GCA_036785665.1 Chirona hameri | reverse complement strand
ATCATCATCATCATCATCATCATCATCATCATCATCATCATCATCATCATCATCATCATCATCATCATCATCATCATCATCATCATCATCATCATCATCATCATCATCATCATCATCATCATCATCATCATCATCATCATCATCATCATCATCATCATCATCATCATCATCATCATCATCATCATCATCATCATCATCATCATCATCATCATCATCATCATCATCATCATCATCATCATCATCATCATCATCATCATCATCATCATCATCATCATCATCATCATCATCATCATCATCATCATCATTATCATCATCATGCCCGGAGGCGGTGTTGTACCGCCTCCGGGCATACCACACCGCCTCCGGGCATACAACACCGCCTCCGGGCATACTACACCGCCTCCGGGCATACCACACCGCCTCCGGGCATACAACACCGCCTCCGGGCATACTACACCGCCTCCGGGCATACCACACCGCCTCCGGGCATACAACACCGCCTCCGGGCATACGACACCGCCTCCGGGCATACCACACCGCCTCCGGGCATACAACACCGCCTCTGGGCATACAACACCGCCTCCGGGCATACCACACCGCCTCCGGGCATACAACACCGCCTCCGGGCATACAACACCGCCTCCGGGCATACCACACCGTCTCACGTCATCATCAGCAACATCATCAGCAACATCATCAGCAACATCATCAGCAACATCACCAGCAACATCATCATCAACATCATCAGCAACATTATCAGCAACATCATCAGCAACATCATCATCAACATCATCATCAACATCATCATCAACATCATCATCAACATCAACATCATCATCAACATCATCATCATCATCATAATCAACATCATCATCAACATCATCATCAACATCATCATCAACATCATCATCAACATCATCATCAACATCATCATCAACATCATCATCAACATCATCATCAACATCATCAGCAACATCATCAGCAACATCATCATCAACATCATCAGCAACATCATCAACAACATCATCATCAGCAACATCATCATCAGCAACATCATCATCAGCAACATCATCATCATCATCATCATCATCATCATCATCATCATCATCATCATCATCATCATCATCATCATCATCATCATCATCATCATCATCATCATCATCATCATCATCATCATCATCATCATCATCATCATCATCATCATCATCATCATCATCATCATCATCATCATCATCATCATCATCATCATCATCATCATCATCATCATCATCATCATCATCATCATCATCATCATCATTATCATCATCATGCCCGGAGGCGGTGTTGTACCGCCTCCGGGCATACCACACCGCCTCCGGGCATACAACACCGCCTCCGGGCATACTACACCGCCTCCGGGCATACCACACCGCCTCCGGGCATACAACACCGCCTCCGGGCATACTACACCGCCTCCGGGCATACCACACCGCCTCCGGGCATACAACACCGCCTCCAGGCATACTACACCGCCTCCGGGCATACCACACCGCCTCCGGGCATACAACACCGCCTCCGGGCATACTACACCGCCTCCGGGCATACCACACCGCCTCCGGGCATACAACACCGCCTCCGGGCATACAACACCGCCTCCGGGCATACCACACCGTCTCACGTCATCATCAGCAACATCATCAGCAACATAATCAGCAACATCATCAGCAACATCACCAGAAACATCATCATCAACATCATCAGCAACATCATCATCAACATCATCAGCAACATCACCAGCAACATCATCATCAACATCATCAGCAACATCATCAGCAACATCATCAGCAACATCATCATCAACATCATCATCAACAGCAACATCATCATCAGCAACATCATCATCAGCAACATCATCATCATCATCATCATCATCATCATCATCATCATCATCATCATCATCATCATCATCATCATCATCATCATCATCATCATCATCATCATCATCATCATCATCATCATCATCATCATCATCATCATCATCATCATCATCATCATCATCATCATCATCATCATCATCATCATCATCATCATCATCATCATCATCATCATCATCATCATCATCATCATCATCATCATCATCATCATCATCATCATCATCATCATCATCATCATCATCATCATCATCATCATCATCATCATCATCATCATCATCATCATCATCATCATCATCATCATCATCATCATCATCATCATCATCATCATCATCATCATCATCATCATCATCATCATCATTATCATCATCATGCCCGGAGGCGGTGTTGTACCGCCTCCGGGCATACCACACCGCCTCCGGGCATACAACACCGCCTCCGGGCATACTACACCGCCTCCGGGCATACCACACCGCCTCCGGGCATACAACACCGCCTCCGGGCATACTACACCGCCTCCGGGCATACCACACCGCCTCCGGGCATACAACACCGCCTCCGGGCATACTACACCGCCTCCGGGCATACCA
>JAXIVJ010005443.1:22500-25000 GCA_036785665.1 Chirona hameri | reverse complement strand
GCATACACACGTCTCACGTCATCATACACATCATCATCAACCTAAATCATGCAATACATCATCATCATCATCATCATCATCATCATCATCATCATCATCATGCCCGGAGGCGGTGTTGTACCGCTCCGGCATACCAAACCGCCCTCCGGGCATACAACACCGCCTCCGGGCATACTACACCGCCTCCGGGCATTACCACACCGCCTCCGTGCATACAACACCGACCTCCGGGCATACTACCACCGCCTCCGGGCATACCACACCGCCTCCGGGCATTCAAAACGCTCCGGGCATACTAAACCGCCTCCGGGCATACCACACCGCCTCCGGGCATACAACACCGCCTCCAGGCATACTACACGCCTCCGGGCATACACACCGCCTCCGGGCATACAACACCGCCTCCGGGCATACCACACCGTCTCACGTCATCAATCAGCAACATCATCAGCACATCATCAACAATCATCATCAGCAACATCACCAGCAACATCATCATAATCATCAATCAGCAACATCATCAGCAACATCATCAGCAACATCAACATCATCATCAGCAACATCATCATCAGCAACATCATCATCATCATCATCATCATCATCATCATCATCATCATCATCATCATCATCATCATCAATCATCATCATCATCATCATCATCATCATCATCATCATCATCATCATCATCATCATCATCATCATCATCATCATCATCATCATCATCATCATCATCATCATCATCATCATCATCATCATCATCATCATCATCATCATCATCATCATCATCATCATCATCATCATCATCATCATCATCATCATCATCATCATCATCATCATCATCATCATCATCATCATCATCTCATCATCATCATCATATCATCATCATCATCATCATCATCATCATCATCATCTATCATCATGCCCGGAGGCGGTGTTGTACCGCCTCCGGGCATACCACACCGCCTCCGGGCATACAACACCGCCTCCGGGCATACTACACCGCCTCCGGGCATACACACCGCCTCCGGGCATACAACACCGCCTCCGGGCATACAACACCGCCTCCGGGCATACCACACCGCCTCCGGGCATACAACACCGCCTCCGGGCATACGACACCGCCTCCGGGCATACCACACCGCCTCCGGGCATACAACACCGCCTCTGGGCATACAACACCGCTCGGGCATACCACACGCTCCGGGCATACAACACCGCTCGGATACAACACGCCTCAGGGCATACCACACGTCTCACGCTCATCATCAGCAACATCATCAGCAACATCATCAGCAACATCATCAGCAACATCACAGCAACATCATCATCAACATCATCAGCAACATCATCAGCAACATCATCAGCAACATCATCATCAACATCATCATCAACATCATCATCAACATCATCATCAACATCAACATCATCATCATCAACATCATCATCATCATCATCATCAACATCATCATCAACATCATCACATCAACATCATCATCAACATCAATCATCATCACATCATCATCAACATCATCATCAACATCATCATCAACATCATCATCAACATCAGCAAACATCATCAGCAACATCATCAGCAACTCATCATCAACAGCACACATCATCATCAGCAACATCATCATCAGCAACATCATCATCATCATCATCATCATCATCATCGATCATCATCATCAATCATCATCATCATCATCATCATCATCATCATCATCATCATCATCATCATCATCATCTCATCATCATCATCATCATCATCATCATCATCATCATTATCATCATCATGCCCGGAGGCGGTGTTGTACCGCCTCCGGGCATACCACACCGCCTCCGGGCATACAACACCGCCTCCGGGCATACTACACCGCCTCCGGCATACCACACCGCCTCCGGGCATACAACACCGCCTCCGGGCATACTACACCGCCTCCGGGCATACCACACCGCCTCCGGGCATACAACACCGCCTCCGGGCATACTACACCGCCTCCGGGCATACCACACCGCCTCCGGGCATACAACACCGCCTCTGGGCATACAACACCGCCTCTGGGCATACCACACCGCCTCCGGGCATACAACACCCGCCTCCGGGCATACCACACCGTCTCACGTCATCATCAGCAACATCATCAGCAACATCATCAGCAACATCATCAGCAACATCACCGCAAGCAACATCATCATCAACATCATCAGCAACATTATCAGCAACATCATCAGCAACATCATCATCAACATCATCATCAACATCATCATCAACATCATCATCAACATCAACATCA
The DNA here is from genome assembly GCA_036785665.1 of Chirona hameri. NCBI lineage: Eukaryota > Metazoa > Arthropoda > Thecostraca > Balanomorpha > Balanidae > Chirona > Chirona hameri. The sequence goes on along the minus strand of JAXIVJ010005443.1, from coordinate 22,706 downwards.
TCATCAACATCATCATCATCATCATCATCAACATCATCATCAACATCATCATCAACATCATCATCAACATCATCATCAACATCATCATCAACATCATCATCAACATCATCATCAACATCATCATCAACATCATCAGCAACATCATCAGCAACATCATCATCAACATCATCAGCAACATCATAAACAACATCATCATCAGCAACATC
>JAXIVJ010005442.1:22500-73938 GCA_036785665.1 Chirona hameri | reverse complement strand
ATCATAATCGATAAAAGAAAATAAATGACATTCTCTTAAAAATGGTTATCTCGATGTGCACAATTTTGGGTATTTGGGCCCACAAAATACAATAAAACTGATTTTTCCGGAAACATTTCCACAAAAGAAAAGTTTTCAAAGATATTAAACCAACCGGAATATATAGTGTAAAGGCAAGCATGAACGATACCTACACCAAATTTAAGAGCAACATCTTTATTTTTGACTGACTTATGGGGCTCCCAAAGGATGAGTAACTCATAACGTCATTTTTAAATTGCATTGTATGGCTTTGCTGACCAGATACAGACAAAGCAATGCCACCACTGTATTTCTGATACAAAACTGGTCTAGAAACATGCTTTCTTATTTATATTAATCAATTTCTAATTTTGACCTTATGCGACCTGACCTTGACCTGAACTTCACCTAAGAGCCATTATATGGGGTCAGGGTATGAAAATGGCTACTACTATATAATAATACGTGTAAAATAGCCAATAAAACATGTTTCGCATGACTTTCGTAGACCTCTTGCCAATAGTGACCTTTCGTGACCTGACTTTTGTGACCTGACACCTTTGATTACAATGTCAATTTTGCTTATGCGGGAGATGTATGTTACCTCTGAGAGCACTTTGTGCCATAATAGTCACAATCTAAGGCTTTACATGAAAGTATGACCCATCAACCCAAATACCTCGATTTTGACCTTTTCACCTGATCGTGACCTGACATACTACCTTATTTTGAAAAAATTGGTTTGCTTTGCATGCGTCTCATTGAGAGCTTTCGTTTGCCGCCTTGCGCGTCTCGTTGCGGTTATTGGTTCAGAAGACAACGAGGGGGTATAATATGCCCGCCCCCCCCCCCCCCCCCCCCCCCCCCCCCACCAGCGGGGCGTGTTCGGCTGAATAGTGAATACATCAGCGGGGCGCAGGTTAACGACGCGCTCTACCCCACCTCCTCCCGGGTCAACAAATTCGCGATGACGGCTGACCGGTCTGCTATACCCCCCCCCCCCCGGTCAACAATTTTTCGTTGACGGTTGACGGCCCCCTCCCTCCCTCCCTCCCTCCCTCCCTCCCTCCCTCCCTCCCTCCCTCCCTCCCTCCCTCCCTCCCTCCCTCCCTCCCCCCCCCCCTCCCCCCTCCCCCCACACACACACACCGGGGGGGGGGGGGGGGGGGGGGGGGGGCAGGAGGGGCAGTCGCCCCCGCCTGTCATCGGGCAGGGAGAGAAACATATGTCCCCCCCTGTCATTTCAGGAGGCCCCTCCATGTTTCAAAGAGACTCCATCTCGCAGGTCCCATCGCGGAGGTCACAGGGCCCAGGGAAGCCAGATGAGGTCCTATAGAGGTCAGAGGGGGCCTCTGAAGGCCAGATGAGGCCATCTGGAAGCCAGAGGAGAGGTCAGAGGGGGACCTATAGAGGTCAGAGATGGGCCCCTGGAGGTCAGAGGGGTCCTTTGTAGGTCCGAAAGGTCTCTGAAGGCCAGAGGGGGTCCTATGGAGGTCAGAGGTGCCCCTGAAGTCCAGAAGCGGCCCTCTGGAAGCCAGAGGTGAGGTGAGAGGAGCCCTATGGAGGTCAAAGACCCCTTTTCAAATGGAGGCCCCCTCTCACATGGAGGCCCCCTAAAGTTCGACTCCCCCCCCCCCCCCCCTGACATAATCCGTGGCGCCGCCCCTGCCCGATTCTCTCACAGTGGGACTGAGCTTACCTGGTCGGGAGTGAACTCACTGAGGACTGAGCTTACCTGGTCGGGAGTGAAATCACCGAGGACTGAGTTTACCTGGTCGGGAGTGAACTCACCGAGGACTGAGCTTACCTGGTCGGGAGTGAACTCACCGAGGACTGAGCTTACCTGGTCGGGAGTGAACTCACCGAGGACTGAGCTTACCTGGTCGGGAGTGAACTCACCAAGGACTGAGCTTACCTGGTCGGGAGTGGACTCACCGAGGACTGATCTTACCTGGTCGGGAGTCAACTCACCGAGCATTCAATGGACTGCACGTTTCTTACAGGCTCTTTCCAGGGTCAGCGATTGTCACAGAAAGCAGGCCGACGCCATCAATAAAAACCAGCCAACATTCGATAACGATATTCAAAGCGGGTGATAAGTGATTGCTGGACATAAGCGCTATGACACGGATTGCTTATGTGACTGACGCTATCAAATTATTCAATCCTGACTTACGGAATGTAGCTAATCTGTTTAGTCCGTCATGCAACGGCATTCCAGGGGGTTCCTTCTCTGTAAAATGAACAATCATTACGAAAACTTTGTCTCAGCGCTGAGTAGCCTCTCTACTTGAAAAAATGTCTTAGACATGTTAAGCATCGCAGGTCATAATTAAATTATATTGTCAAAATGTGTGAATGATTGAAGTGCATTTTCAAGGTCGTATACACCTGCATCTTTTCCGTGTAATATTCACTGGCTTCTAACGGATCGATTGATTTTGTATGCAAAAAAAAACTGAGTGAAACATGCGATTCGATAAGCGTGTTTACCGAATGTGCTCTGTGAATAGGCGTAAAACAGGGGGTCGGGGGGTCGGGGGGCCATGGTCCACCTCACGTTTCGGCCTCTTTTTTTTTGCTAAAATCTTATTTTTTTTGCTTAATGAGGAAAATATTATATGGCAAAACGTTCGCCAAGACGAGAAGAACCCAAATCTGCCAATAAATCTTCAATTGGAGAGTTGGCTTTCTCTCAAGACGAGATAAAAGTTTCACTGCCCCCCCCCCCCCAGACACACACACACACACACACACACACACACACACACACACACACACACACACACACACACACACACACACACACGCGCGCGCGCACACGCACACGCACACGCAAAACAAAAACACCGGCCTCATGCAGCATTATATATTCCTACAAAAATGGAGTTATTACTTGAAATCAACAGACGAGACCAAAATATATTGCAAATTGATCACATTTTGCATAGACACATTGTGGTTCAGCGGACCGCAGGTGCCTCCGGCGTGCAGCGCACGTGCGCTACAGCAGCAGTGTCTGTTTTCTCAATACGGGAGCCGGCGGCCGGCAGTCGGAAGCTGAGCGGGGCGGACGGCGGTATGTGCAGCGTGAGGCCCGAGCCACTCTACTGTTTTTGATATCAATACAGTCTTTAAACGTCGCAAGCACAAGCTATTTCGGCGTGGAGGGCGATGGTGTAGTCGTCTGGACTGACGCGAGCTCGCTGGCCACGGGGGTTGTCCTGGAGACGTCAGGCGGTGACGTCATCGAGGATGCGTGCTGGCTCAGGCGCGATGAGGCCATGCATATCAACATGGCCGAGCTGGATGCGGCCATCCGAGGTGTAAGCCTGGCCGTCGCCTGGGGTGCGCGGACAATTGACCTCCGCACGGACTCGGTGACGGTGTCCCGCTGGATTGATGACGCGATCAGTGGTCGCGCGCGCCTCCGTACCAAGGCGCACGGCGAGCTGTTAATCCGGCGTCGCGTCGAGATCATCCGTCAGCTGGTCAGCGAGCTGCAGCTCAACTTGTCTGTGGCGCTCGTGCGATCGGCGGAGAACCGCTCCGACGCGCTGACGCGCGTGCCCAAGGAGTGGCTTCGCGATAAGCCGCCGGCTGTGAGCGCGGCCGCCGCCTGTGAGCTGCCAGCTGTGAGTGTAGCCGCCCTCGGTGTGCCGCCAACTGTGAGTGCGGCCGCCGTCTGTGAGCCGCCAGCTGTGAGTGCAGCCGCCGCCTGTGAGCTGCCAGCTGTGAGTGCGGCCGCCGTCTGTGAGCCGCCAGCTGTGAGTGCAGCCGCCGTCGGTGCGGAGAGCATTGCCGAAGTACACAAGCGAGCCGGTCACCCGGGTGTTCGAAGGACGCTGTACTTTGCTCGCCGGTGTATCGGTCATGTGACCCGAGCGCAAGTGCGCGCTGTGGTGGCGAATTGCGATGTGTGCCGAGCGATCGACCCGGCCCCAGTCAAGTGGCGGCACGGGTCACTAGCGGTGCCACAAACATGGTGGAGACTAGCCATTGACGTTACACACCACGAGGGTCAGTCGTACCTCAGCGTGATTGACTGTGGACCGTCGCGGTTCGCTGTGTGGCGGTCACTGCGTCGACAGGATAGCTCGAGCATCGTCCAGCGGCTTGAGGAAATATTTTATGAGCGGGGGGCCCCGGTGGAGCTCCTATGTGACAACGATCCGGTCTTCCGCGGCCGACCGTTCGCCGTCCTCACCGCTCGCTGGGGGGTGACGGTGAGGTTCCGGGCGGCGCATGCGCCGAGCGGAAACGGAGTGATCGAGCGGAGTCACCGAACGGTGAAAGTTATCGCCGCTCACTACGACAACGGACCTGTGGACGCCTCCAGCCAGCCTTCGCCAGCCCTCCACCGCTTCCGGGTGCGGAACCCTGTCCACGTGCGTGTGGCAGGGTTGTTAGACCCTTAGATAGGTAGACGCCCTCCACCGCTTCCGGGTGCGGAACCCTGTCCACGTGCTAGTGGCAGGGTTGTTAGACCCATAGATAGGTAGTCTTCGCGAAAGGTTCCATTGGAATTCGTGATAATTTCACTGTTTTTCATTCTGCTTTTATCTATCTCTTTCCTAAACTAGTCCACTGGCGGATACCTAACGGTGAACACCCAGCCTGCTTGGCCCGAACGGTCCACAAACGACCTGGAGGGGTGGCAGGCTGATTCAACTAAGCCAGTCTGAGACCTCTTTTCACCAACTCTCTCCTACCCTACTCTAAATCTTATCTTTCTTACACTTCTACGGGTTAATCCCACGGCGTAGGTCCCCTCCAGTCTTGAGAAGTTAATTTGCAGGTGCCAACACGTTCTGTCGTGTGTGGCATTTAAAGTAAACAGTTAGCCCCCACCCTATCATCCTCCTAAGCCACGACGATGGCTACCCCCCCGGAACCCCGCCCCCCCGCCCCCCTCAGGGGCCCCGCCCGCCCCGTCCAGGGGCCCGGCTCTCGCCGCCCCCCCCCCCCGACCCTCCCGACCCCCCTCAGGGGTCCCCCTCCCGTACCGGCGCTCGCCCCCGAAACTCCGGCTCCCATCAGGAGCCCCGCCCCGACCGTCCCGGTGCCTGGCTCCCGCCAGACACCTCTCCACCCGACGGACCGGCTCTCCTCCTCATCCAGAGGCTGGACGGGGTGAGTTTTCGAAAGGCGAACCCCTTCGAGATCAGACGCCAGCTGGTCAACCTCTGCGGAGAGGTGGCTTCCGCCAAACCCATCCGTACTGGCGGCCTGCTGGTACAGACACTGTCTGACCAGCAGACGAAGCGGGTCATGGGCCTAACGTCCTTCCTGGACGCGGCCTGTGAGGTGTTTGCCCCTGACAGGATGAACTCCTGCCAGGGCTACATCTACTGCCCTGACGTCAACAGCCTTACCGAGGCCGTGCTCCTGCAGGAGCTGGTGACCCAAGGGGTCACGGAGGTCGTGAGGATGAGGTCCCAAAAGCCGGGACCGAATCCCATGATCAAGCTCCGGTTCCGGGGGCTAGACCTGCCTCAGCAGATTTACTGCGGCTACATCAGAGCCGCAGTAACTGAGTGGACCCCGGCGCCCCAGCAGTGCCGATACTGCTGGCGCTTCGGCCACCACCAGCGGAACTGTCACGCCCGTCTCCCCACCTGCGGGAAGTGCGCCTCGTCGCACGAGACAGCCCTCTGTGACTGTGGCGACACCGCAGCGATGCGCTGCGTGTCGTGCGGCGGACCCCACGCCGCGTGGTCCCGGGACTGCCCGGCCAGACGGACAGTGGTCGAACAGACCAAGGCCCGACGGGCGACGCTAATCGCCCCGCCTCCCACCCCAGCGCTGGCTCCCAGAGTGTGGCCGCTGCTGCCAACCCCGACCCGACTCACGCCCTCTCCCCGTCGGTCCCCACGCGGGTCCTTCCCACCGGTGCAGGCGGCTGCTCAGGTCGAGCGCCCCTGCGAGCCCTGCCCCTCCCAAGCCAAGTCCAACACGGACTCTGGCTGTGCCCCAGTGGCACCCACGCCCACCCCCGCCGAACATCTGGCGGAGTCCCCAGCCGGGTCCCAGGACTCAGATCCCCAGAGCACCAGGGGGCCATCCACGGAGGAAGACTCCGACGACTCGTCTGCAGGCAAGTCGGACACCTCACTGCTCCGAGCCGTCAACCGCCGCGTGACCAGCCACCGCACCCAGCCTCGCCCCTCCTGCTCCCCGCCCTCCCGCCGCTCCCTCTCGCCGCCCTCCCGCCCCCCCTCCCCGCTCCCCAGCCGCTCCATCTCCCCGCCCCCCTGCTCCCTCTCCCCGCCCTCCCCCCCCCCCCCCCCCCCTCCCCCCTTCCCCTGCTCTCAGAGGAAAGCAACTCAGGCTTCCAGCCCATCCGCCCCGCCCAGCTCCCTACAGATAGGTCGAGCCCCCCCCCGCTCCCGCTCCCAATGCAGGCGTACCCGGGCGACCGCGAGGCAAGGTCTGGAAGTAACTCACGTTGAATAACAAACAATCATAATTCATTCTCCAATGGAATGTTAGATCATTAATATCCCATTGGGGGCAATTCAAACATTATGTCTTAAATAATAATCCGTTAGTAGCCGCTGTCCAGGAAACCCGTTTTATCGACGCCGACTTTAATAATTATACTCTTAAAATACCCGGATATAGCCTTTATACAAACAACGTAAATGCGTCACCGCGCCGAGGCGGCTCGGCTTTGCTTATTTCAAACCAACTTTTGCATCACCAAATCGACCTTCAAACAACCTTAGACGCAGTCGGCGTTAATATTAAAATCGCTCAGATAGAACTAACTCTTATCTCTATTTATTTTCGTCCGACTGAGGACATAGACATTGATTCTTTCTCCCAGCTTATTACAAATATTAACACCCCATGTCTGATTATGGGCGATTTCAACGCGCATAGTCGGGCGTGGGGCTGCCTTCAGAACTCTCTCCGCGGCCAAATTATGCTGGACCTACTGGACCGGCATAATTTGGTCTTCCTTAACGACCAATCACCCACACACGTACACCACTCAGGAGGCGTGTTGTCTTACAGCGCCATTGATCTCGCCTTCGCCACACCACGCATCGCGACTCTTTTTACATTTAATGCACAATCTGACCCTCTTTTTAGCGATCATTACCCAATTCACTTAGAACTCCAAGTCCCTTCAGGACAGACAAATTTTTACTCTCTGCCTAGATGGAACCTTCGCAAAGCCGACTGGTCCTCCTTTCAAAAACACATTGACACTAGTCACCCCGCAGACTCCCAGACTGACATTAACACATTTTTAAACACTATTCTCGCATCAGCACACCAGCACATTCCACGCACACACACACAACGCCACCCGAGGCAGCGTACTGCCCCGTGGTGGAACACAGAATGCCAAAGAGCTGTTGCCCTCCGGAAAAGAGCATTTCGAAAATTTCAATCTTGTATAACTGCAGAAAACGAACACGAAGCGCGGAAAACCCGCTCTTTGGCTAAAACAATCATTGACAAAGCAAAAAAAGAATCTTGGCAGGAATTCTCATCTACCTTTAATCGATTTACCTCCCTCTCAAAAATTTGGACATTAATTAAATCGTTTTCAAATAAAAGACCACCGGCATACAAAATCCCACACTTACAAATACACAACACATCTTACACGCTTCCCCTAGAGGTGGCAACACAATTTGCACAACACTACGCTAACATATCATCAACGCAACAATGTACACCAACTTTTAATACCCAACTTAACGATCAATTCCAATCTATTAGCTTTGACTCTAATAATGTAGAAATCTACAACTCTCTTTTTACCAACTCCGAGTTAACGTACGCTATAGGTAAATGTGGTAAAACTTCTGTAGGACCAGATCAAATTGACTACTCCTTCTTCAAAAACTTGACAGAGACTGGTCTCACCAACTTACTAACAGCCTTCAATACCATGTGGTTTGATGGCACTTTCCCTGAATCTTGGAATAATAGTACGCTAATTCCTATAATCAAACCTCGCAAACCCAAATCTTCTCCCGCTAGCTATCGCCCCATTTCTCTAACTAGTTGTGCATGTAAACTATTCGAACGCATGGTTAATGGACGCATCAGGACATACATTGAAACAAATAATATACTTTCCCCACACCAAAGTGGTTTCCGACCTGGTCGCTCCACTGCGGACAATTTAGTTGGTCTTATCGACTCTGTCCAGCGCGGCTTTCAAGGGAGAGAGGTCACAGCTGCCCTCTTTCTTGATTTGAGAGCTGCGTTTGACAGAGTCAATAAGACTGCACTTCTAGTAAAGGTCCATAAGGCCGGAATTCGAGGTCGACTCGCTAAATTTATCCAAAACTTTTTAGAAAATAGAACTTTTAATGTAAGGTGCGGCAACACATATTCTCCAAATCAAAATCAGGACCACGGTGTCCCACAGGGATCGGTCCTCTCCCCGACCCTATTTTTAATTATGATTAACGACATTTTCAGTAATATTAACAAGATCGACAAAGGTCTTAAATTTTCAATGTACGCTGATGACCTGGCGGTGTGGTTCTCGCACCCGAGCGTCGATCAAGCCAGCAAAATGTTACAACTAGTACTCATTGATATAAAGGTATGGTGCGATAAATGGGGTCTGGAAATTTCTCCAAGTAAATCTGCATCTCTAATTTTTTCAAAGAGACCTGCATATGTGGAACCCTACATTCCATTAAAATATAACAATCAAATTATCCCTTTCGTCAAATCATTCAAGTATCTGGGAATAACGCTAGACACACGTCTCTCGTTCATCCCACACTTCAATGATTTAGTGCAGAGATGTACGAGACGAATTAATATTATGAAGTCACTGGCTGGTCGAGAGTGGGGCGCAGATCGTGTCACTCTTCTCCAACTATATACTTCCCTGGTACGCCCAATACTGGACTATAACGCATTCTTATTTGATGACATATGTTCCAAACAAATTAAAAAATTGCAAACTGTCCAAAACGCTGCCTTGCGGATCGTGACTGGAGCCTGCCGCACCACCAACACCACAAACTTACACATCGACACAAACATTCCCACACTCTGCCGCCGACGCAAATACACACTACTTAGATTCTACACCAGAGCAAGTTCACACCCCACACGCCCAACATTCCACATCTTAAATCACCCCGCACCCACAAGACGACAAACACTACTACAAAAACGACACCCACTCATCAGTCACAGAATCAGACAAACACTCGCACTATTCAACATTCCACACATCAACACAATGCCAACGCCACCACTCACATCTCACTGGCTCGACACAACACCAGACACACACCGCCTCTTCACACACAACAAAAACACAGTCACGGCGGCAGAGACACACACACTCTTCAACGAACACAAAGCACAACATAACACATACACTTACATATACACAGACGGCTCTCGAAGCGACGGCCGAACCGGTGGTGCATTCTACACAAACACAGTTAGCAATAACTTTAGACTTCCCGACATACATAGCGTATACACAGCGGAATTGTCATCCATTTTATTAGCATTAATATATGTCAGAAAAGGAAAACTTAAGGAAGTAGTCATTTGCACAGACTCGTCCGCCTCGCTCACGGCTATTTCCTCGATTAGTGAATGTAGAAACCCGATAGTATTTAAAATCAGACAACTAATCAAGTATTTAAACAGTAAAAACAATAGTATTGAATTCCTCTGGATCCCAGGACACGCAGGTATCCCGGGAAACGAGGAAGCCGACAGACTTGCGAAATTGAGCCTAGAATTACCTTCAGTAAACCAACTTCCAAGCCCAGTAACAGACGTGTTAAATTTGATTAATTCTCAACTTAGCATACTGCGCCAGAGCGAGTGGGACGCCGCTCCACATTTTCATCTTCATCCAATCAAGCCAAAAGTCCAACATTTTGTATCTAGTCACCAGAATTGTAGAGAGAAGGAGGTAATATTGGCTCGCCTCCGTCTCGGTCATACAAAAATTACACATTATCATATTATGGAGAATCTCCCGCCACCAAATTGCCAACATTGCCCAGGTTATCCGCGATACACAATCAAGCACTTACTTCTTACTTGCCCAGTACACAACGATAAACGACAGCACATTATTAATTACACACAACAAAATAGCATCACACTAAATCTTCAAACACTGTTAGGTGATAGTTATCCTGAATTGATAGGTCTTCTCTTAGATTATCTCTACCAAACACGCTTAGCTAATCAAATATAACAGGGGTTTTTTGGCCTTGCGCATTTTTGGCCCACCGCGCAGGTTTTTTCCCCTTTGCCTTAGACGCTGGGTTTTTTATTATTTAGGACTTTTCGCCCAGCTAAATACACCCCACAACCAGGTCTCGCCGAGGCGCCGGAGCCAGGGAGACTGGCAACAGTCTCCCGTTGTTGCAATGACGGCACCGCCATGGCTCCATCAACACTGACACTGTACAGGTGTATTGTAATAAAAATATGTATGCATGTGTGTCTCGTGTTTGACTTATTTTTACCTTGAACGAAATACTTAACGTAATGCTAGATACTATATTTGACTTTGAACGAAATACTTAACGTAATGTTAGATATTATATTTACTTTGAACAAATAATTTCTCCGGGTACATATAAACCGGTTAAAGTAATTAATTAACGTAAAATAGCTCCCCTTCTCCCTAGCTTGCCCGGGTCCACATAAACCGGATAACGTAACTCTTTGCCTGGCAAATTGCCAGAAGTAATTCCCCAAACCCGGGATATGGCTATAGGCCGGTCCGGGAAAAAAAAAAAAAAAATTATCGCCGCTCGGAAACGGTGTGCCATCGCCGAGGCAGTGCACTTATATAATGTGACGCCGCGCGATGGCGAAGGGGCCGGCAGCGCACCGTTCTGCGGAGTGCATCGCTATGAGCCACGTGACTGTGTGCGGCTGGCAGCCGCTCCATCTGGGACGGTGGAGTGCGCCGAGGCCGGGGCGATGGAGCTCACTGCGGCGGAGCTGGGCGTGCACGCAGTCGGTGACGCGGTGTGGGTGAGGCGCCGCGGGACGCGGTGTACGGAGCCGTCTGGGCGGGGTACCGTCACGGCCGTGGTCTCCCCGCAGGTCGTGGAAGTGGACGGCATGCCGCGCCACGTTAGGGACCTGCGACGCAGGAACAGTGAGCAGCCACCTCAGAGTCCTGCACCTGACGATGACAGTGATGACCCGCTGTACGTGATGGAGTCTGTTCCTGTGCCCCATCCGACTGCTGATCAGTCGGACTTGTGTGATGCGCCACAGTGCGACAGCACGGTGTCAGATTCCCCCGCCGTGGCTCCTCGTCGGAGTCAGCGCCGCCGCCGGCCTCCGCGGCGAGATTGTTGTGTAGGGTGCGAGTGATCCTCATGATCAGGGGGAGGTGTGGTTCAGCGGACCGCAGGTGCCTCCGGCGTGCAGCGCACGTGCGCTACAGCAGCAGTGTCTGTTTTCTCAATACGGGAGCCGGCGGCCGGCAGTCGGAAGCTGAGCGGGGCGGACGGCGGTATGTGCAGCGTGAGGCCCGAGCCACTCTACTGTTTTTGATATCAATACAGTCTTTAAACGTCGCAAGCACACACATCCCTGCCGAAAGATATATCAAGTTAAAGTTGATAAGCGTTCCACGCTTACAACGGTCGGTACTCAGCAAGTGCTTGCTAACGAATTCACTGTCCGAGCTAAAATTAGCCTGCCTACGCATTGTTGCGAGCGAGCACGAAGCGCTCGCTCGTCTTTCCGTGGTGTATGGGAAAAATATTAATATGAGCGGCCCAACCCCGCCCAACCCTTCCCGTGGCGACGCTTTTGAGAAGATCATATATCTGCAACCGCTCGTCTGATTGACAAGCGGGCTTTTTGCTGAGCAGCCCCATCCCCATACCCTGTTTGAGACCAGTGCCGACTCATGTGGGTTAGTCTGTTGCACAATGGACGAAGTTACTCACCCAAAGTTTTACCACTTGGATTCTTGATCATTGCTCTTCCTGATTTCAAAGCAATTTTTGTTTCAGCGTTAAAAATCAAAACCCTTATTTTTGGCATTGGTAACTGAGCGCTCTGGTATCCGGAATTGGTATCCGATAACGCGTATTCTGGTATCCGGGTAGCCCCCCAAAAACGCACCGAGTTTCGAGGCTTACCAATTTGTTTTGGTAATAGCTATGAAGTTGACACTTGGTACGCATACACAACAATTAATTCTGCGTTAAGCAGAACAAAGTTTCATATCAATCGGATATTTAGTTTCGATGTTATAAGACATGATCTAAACCGTTAAAAAAAACTTTTTTTGACGTTTTTTTGTATTTCCACGCGTGAACGATCGGAGTTCGGACCACCTTCAGCCCGGACTACCGCCAACAAACGCGACTTCCACTGTCCGATACTGGCGCAGATGAGCTTCACCTCCACTCCACATCCGCGCCATTTTCGGACAGTGGAAGTCGCGTTTGTTGGTGGTATTTTCGGACAGTGGAAGTCGCGTTTGTTGGTGGTGGTCCTGGCGTGGAAATAAAAAACGTCAAAAACCCGTTTTTTGAAAGGTTTTATATAATGTCTTATAACATCTAAACTAAATATCCGATTATATGAAATTTGTTGTATTCTTAACGTAGAATGAATTGCTTTGTATGCGTACCAAGTGTCAACTTAATATCTTTTACCAAAACAAATTGGTAAGCCTCGAAACTCTGCGCGTTTTTTGTTGGGGGGGGGGGGCTACCCGGATAACAGAATACAACAGAGGGAAGGGAACTTAGTTTCTTACCAAACACATAAGGGTTTTGATGTTTAACGATGCTAGGAGCTGAAACAAAAACTGTTTTGAAATCAGGAAGAGCAATGGATCAAGAATCCAAGTGGTAGAACGTTGGGCGAGTAACTTCGTCCATTTTGCAACAGTCTAATGTGGGTGACTACAACTGCGCGTGGCGCGTGCCGCGTGAAGGGGGCTCAAAAGTGTTTTCTCGCAAAAACTCCGCAACGGCTGGGCAGATTATGTGCAAATTTGGTGTGTGGTTAGGGACTCCTCAGCCGCCGCTTTCCCACAAGTCAGGGGTGGGGTGACTGCACGTGCACGCGCGCACACCCCTATTATATATCTCAGGAACGGCTGAGCCGATTGTGTTCAAATTTGGTGTGTTGTTAGGGACCTCTCAGCCGCCAGTTTCCCACAAGTCAGGCGTGGGGTGGACCAGCACGTGCGCATGTGTACACCCTTATTCTATATCTCAGGAACGGCTGAGCCGATTGTGTTCTAATTTGGTGTGTGGTTCGGGACCAGGGTTCGTCATGGGCCGGGCTGGCCTTATTGGCCATGGGCTGGGCCTGGGCCGGGTCTCAACTTTAACCCGCGCCGGGCCGGGGGAGGGTGTTTAGACCCCCCCCCCCCAGGTTTTTAAAGGATAGTGAAAAACGGCGGCGCACAGCGCCGCCGTTCTTGGCACAGCTGTTTGGGCGTCAATTTCGCACATTATGTAAAAAAGATACCTCGGGTTAGCTCAGGTCAGGTCACCAGACCAGGTCACGTGACCCCACCTAAAAAAATGTGGTCGTACCACAGTCACAGTTTTTGGATGATGGGTTTTACACTTACATGATTTCATAAGGTCATATATATCTACAATTCGTTTATCTTGGATTTTGTATATCAGCGACCTAAGGTCGGGTCAATTTCATGATCACGGCGTTTTTTCCCCATTATAAGTCAATGGGGAAATATTAAAATGCTTCCTATTCCGAGGACACGCAAAATATCAGTCTAATTCGTTCTGGATCATGTTATTGTAGGCCATTATTGATGACGTAGGTGCCATTTTTGTCCAGTGATCCCTGCAGGATCAGGCGAGGTCATCCGAGGTCACCATCAGTTGTATGTCAATAACTCTCGACATAATGACGATAGAGAAGTGAAACCGACACCAATGTGTTTGTCTCGTCGAGGCACGTCTTCCCATATGCAACATGACCTACTTGGGTCACCACTTGACCTTGACCTGAAGTCAAATTTGTAAGTTAATCTAACCTGGTCAACACTAATATGGGTCGAAACGCCTTGACGAGACAAACACAATGGCATCAACATTATTGCCTGGTTGTTGTTCGGTAAAAAGTTATTTGTGAAAAACTGTTTAGTAAAAAATAGCCTTTTTACATTTGATGAGCTCTGGAGCCTAAACTATTGACCTGAGCTAAAATCTGATGACATTTTGTCCATTGCATGTTTCAAAAGCTTTCCATTGCTTTTTCTGTTTGTTCTTAGCTATTATAGTTCCTGTGATATCTGGGGATTTCTGGAGCGAAGTCCTAAAACTGGAAAATTTGACCTTTGATGACCTCTGGGGACCTCAATAATGGCTTTAGGAAAGCAATATTTGAGTACTTTCGAATGTGCTTGCCAAGAGTTTTCGAACGCCTTTTTCCGCGTCTCTCTAGCCCTTTTAGTTTTCGAGTTAGAGGGGGTGTAACCCCCCCCCCCCCCCCGACACGGCGAAGGTGGCGCCGAGCACCGGCACAGCGTGGGTTAAAGGGAATAGTACACCTTGGGAAAAGTACGTGGAAGGATGGAAAAGAGTGTCCTGATTACGGTTCTGGCATTCGTTTTTGCAAACATAATTGGACAAATATTGATATTAATACATATGACGTCACAATAATCTTGCGTCACCAAATCGAGTTGTAACGTCATACCGGCAAAAGCCTATCCTTGAATCCGAATATGTAAGAAACACTAACAACTTTATTCGCTAGGTCGCGAATCGCCAGTATATTGGTCGCGATTGAAAATGTGTGAATGTTTACACTATAGCCTTGTATGAGTAGAGTTGGAGTGGCGTTGCGTGAACACATACCCATAATGTTCATGTGCATAAATAAATGTGATATACCTACCCACAAATGTGTTTATATGTGTTCATCGGTATGTGGTGGATGTAAATAAATATTGCAGCTACCGGTACTAGCCACCCATCAAAAGGTGTGCCTTTTCAAGACGAGTGTGGACATTATTTTCAATTGGAAATCCAATGAAAATTGACAAAGGTATAGCCAATAACATTTCGAGCTAAGCGGCACTTCAACGTAAACAATAAACAAACTTTGTCAAAATTGAATTAATATATTGCATGAACACCGACCAGCCACCAATCAACAAATGCGTCTTATCACTAAGCATCTATTGGTAATTTCCAATTGGAAATCGGTTCACAATTGACAGGGGTAATTGCTTAAAACTGTAACCACAGGCAGAATGCATCCCAAATATATCGCAGTTACAGGTGCATGTGCTTCTATTGCGGAGAATATTGCAGCTACCGGTACGAGCCACCCTTCAAAAGGTGTGCCTTTTCAAGACGAGTGTCGGTATTATTTTCAATTGGATATCCAATGAAAATTGACAAAGTTATGACCAATTTATTTATTTATTTATTTCACGTAATCAGGTATTTCCACACAATAGGGCTATTTGAATACCTTCGTCATACATTGGTGTAGCACATTTGCGTCGCAAACAATTGTCAAGAAGCTGCGTCAATAGATCAAGAAGCTTCAGTCAATATCTCTCTTACATGCCTTTTAAAAGTACACACACTAAGACGATGTAGATGATTGTCAATGGCATAGCGATTGTACAGTTTGGATCCACGGTATATGAAGGTGCGCTTTCCATGGTTGTTGCGGGGACGAACAAGCGATAGGTGAGATGATTGTCGCGTTTGTCGCAAGCCTGATTGATGGTTAAATGACAGGCTTTGGCGCAGTCCGACCGGCAGGTTTAATGTTAAAATCTTGTGCATCATACATAAATCAAAATATTCTACAAGTTTCGGAACAGTGAGCCTGCCTAACTCCTTTAGGACATCTGAAACATGATCGTATTTCCGGCGACCAGAAATGACCCGTGCAGCGAAGTTGAGCACCTTTTGCAGTTCCTGAATTACACTTTTGCTAGCACTACCATATACTTGAGTACAATATCTAATGTGAGAGATCACCAGAGAATCCACTATACGGGGCAGGACAGAAGCTGGCAGAACGTGTTTGGCATGGAGGATTCCGATAAGAATACCAAAACATCGGTGTATGACATGTTTCACGTGCGGTTGCCACGACAGAGTTGAGTCCATAATCATACCTAAATTCTTAACACTTTCCAAGCACAACAGGTCCTCACCCATAAATCTCACCTTCGGCATAATTCCTATCCGAGCAATCTGACGCCTGTCACCACATACCATCAGTTCTGTTTTAGCTGCATTAACCATCATCCCGTTTTGCAAAAACCAGTTGCTCAAAATGCCTAGAACGTGCTCCATGGCACTCTCCATGTCTCGTATTTGGCCACGTGGTCCCGTAATAGCTAATTGTGTGTCATCTGCATATCGAATGAGAGTGACGCGGAAGCCACTAATAGAAGACGGGATGTAAGATGAAATGTCATTACTTAAGATGTTATACAACAAACTTCCTAAAACTGTACCCTGGAAGCAGCCTATTGATATTGGTAATGATTTGGATAGACTTTCCCCTACGCGCACTTTCTTTATGGAACCAATAATATGTATAGCTCATGAACACATGATGCGTTTCGGTGGCGGCCGGTCCAAATAGCGAAAACGTTGTTCTATTACCCTGGCGAAAACGAAGTGCGGTAGGAATACTAATGACGCATGCGAAACGTCACAAGATTTGTCCCTTTACAATATGACCAAATATACCCAACAGTTTTTGCGTTGAAACTCAGCAACTAGGTCGTTTTGGAAGGAAAAAATTCAGATTTGGAGATTGCTCACTACTCCCGACAATCTGGCTATCTCAGTTAAAAACCAATGTTAAAGGTGTACTATTCCCTTTAAGGAAATCACCGGGCTCTGGACGGGCCTGGGCTGAGAATGTTGAAGTAATGCGCGCAAGCTCAGGTCAGAGCTTAAGCATATTTTAACCAGCAGTTCACTTCCACAGCAACACACTGTTCCTGTGGCCGTTGTTTGTTTGGGGTTGGCATAGTTGGTTTATTGTTTCACATTTATAGTATACAAGTAAATATGCTATGATAATTATTTCAAATTTTGTGAAAATAATAATTTGCTTAATCTGAACGGGCCGGACCGGGCCTGGGCCTCAAATTTATGAATTTGACCGGGCCTGGGCCGGGCCTGGCTGTGGATTAGTGGCCCGTGACGAACACTGTTCGGGACCTCTCAGTCGCGGCCTTTTCACAAGTCAGGGGCCTCTGCCTCTGCACGTGCGCACGTGCGCACGTGTTCACCCTTTTTGTATCTCAGAAACTACTTGCCCGATCGAGTTGAAATTCACCATACATTTCGTTCTCGCTCGCTCGTTCATCGCCAACTACGGCGCCTTACTGGTTATTTATCATGAAGGTATGTAATATGTTTCCTGTACTCTATCTTTTGCGAATATGTAACAAACTTGTATGAACAAACAACAAGCATTTGGAAAAGTGCATTGAAATAGGCAGTTTAGGTTGGCCCCGGACGGCGACCTATGTCCTATTTAGTGTCCTCGACTCATTTTGTCTAAAAAATAAACTAGATGTTTTCCCCATGACATTTTGACATACAGGTATTCAATGCATTACAATGCACACATGAAACATTTATCTGAACCATTTTCCCATAATCAATCTATAAACATTTCTGAAAACCGTGATGCATTCGGCGGATTAACTTCGCCCCCGGCCACGACATAGTTAGTGTATGCGATTTTTGAGAGGTAATTCAACGAGAGGTATTCCACGTTGAACAGATTGAAACAAAAGCGCCAGATATGTCGCGCTTCCAACAGTGGAGGGGAAACACCGATCATGAACTCCGAAAGAAGTATATGCACTGTTTTTTTTATTTCCCAAAATGTAATTTTCGAAATAGAAAAAGTTGTTATTTCACTTTTAAATTGAGACGCGATCAAATGCAGAACATTACATCAAAAGGTGAATATTTCCCTTTAAATGTATTTAGCCATTTATATATAAGCATTCAGAATTATCTTATCAGCTCAAAAAAGCGAATACAAATATTTCTGTCAATAATTTGTTAATTTCTGAATAATAAATATAAATGTGTTTTGTCTCCGAAAACTCAGGCATATGTACAAACGTTTCCAATGCATGGGTTGTTTTGGAAACTGAAAAGTAATAAGCAGCGTAATTGTGGCCAAGGTCAAGTTTTAGACCAATACGCTATGCAGTTTGATGCATTTTCCCATACAAAGACATACAGGAAATAAGACATGGGTCATGGTGTTTAAATGTGGCGTCGGCCCCGAGTGCTACATCACCTATCTCACGATTTTTCGCTGATCTGTAGGATAATTTTCGCCTTAGGTCGTATAACGCTTATTTTTCTTCCAGCGAGTTAAGCGTACTGAGGAATAACATGATTACGAGCGAGCGCGAAACGCTCGCTCGTCTTTCCGTGGTATATGGGAAAAGTCTGAATATGAGCGGCCCGGCCCGTGGCGACGCTTTTGAGAAGCTAATATCTCTGCAACCGCACGTCCGATCGACAAGCGGGCTTCTTTGCTGAGCAGCCCCATCCAACCTACCTTGTTTGAGACCAGTGCCGGCTCACGTGAGTGACTACCACTGCACACGTGCGCACCCTTTTTTGTATCTCAGAAACTACTTGCCCGATCGAGTTGAAATTCCCCATACATTTCCTTCGCGCTCGCTCGTTCATCGCCAACTACCGCGCCTTACTGGTTAATATTAACTTGACCTTATTTTTAAATTATTCGACCAAATTAATTAAAAGACAAAATTGTTTCGAGCATTCAAGTTTTTTTGGCTCTTAATTAATTTTGTCGAATAATTTGAGAATAAGGTATGTTAATATAATGAATATGAATAAGGTATATGTGAATACTATTTGTCTTCCCACCAGTTTTCTTTTGGCAGTCGTGTCGCCTTCGCTCGGTGCTCAAGGTTGTACTCGGGAGTTGGCGCCCGGATGGAAATATGGGTACTAAAGCGGCAGGAAGCTTCACGGACGCGACGTTGGCCGCCTTGTTTATTGCCTGCGAATGGTAGCTGTTTACGTGACGAAAGTGGAAATGAGTCCCAATACCTCTGTAACAGAGGTGGCCCGGACAGGAGACAGAGTGTTTCTGAACACGAACAGAGTGTTTCTGAACACGAATCGCTCTTACAAGTCATGCCACTGACCAAACTGTTATTTGAGCAAAGTTACTGGCTCATTTGAAACAGCGAGAAATCACTATATGTTATTAAAGCCCATGCAAAGTAAATATTAAAATGATTTTATCAATGTGATATTGTATGCTTATGTATCCCATCCATGGCCTCATCGTTGCGGGTCAGTGTTCGTCACGGGCCCAGCCCGGCCCGGCCCAGGCCCATGGACACCAAGCCCGGACCAGGCCCGGTCAAATTCATAAATTTGAGGCCCAGGCCCGGTCCGGCCCGTTCAGATTAAGCATATAATCATTTTCACACAATTTGCAATAATTAGCATAGCATATTTACTTGTATACTATAAATGTGAAACAATGAACCAACTATGCTAACCCCCCAAAGCCACAGCCACAGCAACAGTGTGTTGCTGTGGAAGTGAACTGCTGTTTAAAACATGTTTAAGCTCTGACCTGAGCTTGCGCGCATTACTTCAAAGTTCTCAGCCCAGGCCCGTCCAGAGCACGGTGATTTCCTTAAAGTTGAGACCCGGCCCAGGCCCAGCCCAGGCCCGGCCCATGGCCAATAGGGCCAGCCCGGCCCATGCCAAACCCTGGTGCGGGCGAGTAACAATAAACAGAGAGATATCATCAAACACCGGGGCATTAAAACCAAAGCTTGTTTGCTTGCCGACTGCTTCTGCTAATCTACTTCCACATATAGGTAGGTACTAGGTACTGCTGGAAGCGTCATAAGTTTTTTCCAAGTAAAGCTACTGAATTGCAGGCAGGGAGTCGAATACGCCACCAAATTTGTCCTGGTGGCCCAAGGTAATCAAGAAACAGCCCGTGCAACTACAGGTATACCAATATAGCATCATCCACTCGGCACTTAATAACTCTTCCTTCATCGCGTTATTAAGTGCCGAGCGTCACGCGTTCAATGTTCCTCATTACACCACTCCGCCAGCCGCAGCTCTCGCCACTGAAAACATCCCTGATTGGATCCTGATGCCGGCGCGGCATCCGCGCCCGATGTCGGCGAACTAATAATTACGAATAGTTACCAGGCGAGCCAAAAATCGCTCGCGCTGTGAAGGGCCTTTTTGTTTGGATGATGAATGGCAGTCGGCCTCAGGCGGGCCCAAACGAATGCCGCAGCTGCTGGGCATAATGAGATGTACTGAGATATAGTGGCTGAATGGCAGATCTCCTTGCCGATTCACCAGCAAGTCTTGTCTGAGCCGCCGCAAGAACAATCTTAATACAAATCACTGCACCACCTCTGGCATCGATTGGTTGGTGCAGCACGACAGCATTAGGGTAACGCGGGTAAGTCGGCACCAGTCCAGCACAGGTCACGTGCCGCACGTATAACGCACGCGGAATACAAACTAAACTAAATACTAGCTTAACTATTAGCCGTTTTCACGAAGGGTTATTGTGCGATTTAAACAAAAAACTTAAAATGTTTTGAAAGGTTTCGACGATCCATTCCTTAACTACACAACTTTTACATGCGATTTTGTTTTTAATATGTTGGTATTTGTTGTTGGTTGGTACATAATTGTGTAATATGTTGGTAAGAATATAATATGTTGACAAAATTGCGGTTTGGTGGTAATTAGCAAGATAAGTATTGATAGGTCAGTTGTGATCTCCACCGACTGAAACTTTTCAAAACTTCAGAATGATTCAGAAAGATTATGTGGCGTGTGACGCTATTGGACGCAATAGACTCGCTCCCGCAGCCCAATCCGGCGGCCGAGCTGTGCGGTTTGGCTTTGTCCATGTGCGTGCGGCACGCGGGTCGGAAGCAGCGCCGAATCGATGCTGCCACATCACTGCGCATGCGCAGACCGACCTGTGATCCATGACGCTGCCAGATGTAGTAACTAGTATGACCATAGGTGTCGATTTATATACTTTTGGGGGCCCTCGGCCCCTCCAATGTTGAGTTCGGCCCCCAAATGGTGCTCTCGCCCTCCACACTTTCCGCCCTTATATTACTTGATATATAGGTACAGGCATAGGTGTCGACTTATATACTTTTGGAGTGGCCCTCGCCCCCCCCCCCCCTCCCATGTTGAGTTAGGCTCCCCAAAGGTGCTCTCGCCCCCCCCCCCCCCCCCATGTTCTCTGGCCACTGGCGTATCCAAAGTAGTCCGAAGGGCCAGCCTCCCAAATCGCCTGAAGTCGGCCAAAAAATGGCGCATTTCCGAATTTAAATGCAAATCTACGCATATTTACGCATTTCAATTTTTTGCGAAGGGAAGTTTGTTTGAAATCACCTAATCATGCATGAAAAAGCGAAATCCGATGATCTTTTAGAATTGTGTGACTTTGGGCTTTGGCCCCTCCAAAGCAGCTTCTTTGCTGTTCTGGCATTTTTGTTAATGTCGGTCCGACCGTGGCGGCCGAGCTGGAGGCGCAAGGTCCACCTCCCTCTCTCCCCACTCGTTTGCCGAGAGTGGGAGCTTGTTACTTTTCACTGCATCCAATCAGTATGAGTGCCCTACACCGCATCGTCTTTAGTATGCGGAACTCCCCGGCTCGTGGTGCTGACGGCCTCTGCATCCGTATCCTGAAGCTCGCCTTCAATTCCATCGGCCACGTCCTTCTCTTCCTCATCAACTCCTGCATCACGACCAACGACGTGCCTACCTCCTGGAAACACTCCCTTGTGTATCCAATCCATAAATCCGGCAATCCTTCTGATCCTTCCAACTTCCGCCCAATTTCAATACTTCCGGTCATAGCCAAAATAGTGGAGCGGGCGGTGCAACGCCAGCTCTACTATTACCTTTCATCCAACCATCTCCTTGCTCCTACCCAGCACGGTTTCCGCCCACGGCACTCTACGGAGACGGCGCTCACTTGTATCACTGACCACATGCTCTCGGCTGTCGACTCTGGTAAAATTGCTTTGCTTTGTTTGATTGACTTAAGCAAATGTTTTGACGTCATTCACCATGGAAAACTGTTAGTCAAACTTCAGGCTCTCGGCATAGACACTTTGTGGTTCCAAAATTACTTGCACGGTCACACTCAGAGTGTTAGCTTCCCTGGCTCTGATGGCAAGATTGTAACGTCCACTCCGCGCGATATAAATCAAGGGGTCTTTCAGGGCTCATCGCTCGGACCCATTCTCTTCAGCGCGTTTGCAAATGACTTGAGTCTTCATGCGGCTGATGCGATTGTGGTGCAATATGCCGATGATACTCAAGTCATGATTTCGGAACCAAAATCTTGTATGCCAGCGCTTATCGCCCGCATGGAGTCGGCTCTCGCTTCTCTTGGGGACTACTTTCATTGCAATGGGCTTAAAGTTAACGTAAGGAAGTTCGAACTCCTTACCATCGGATCACGACAAAATTTGCGCTCACTTCCTCAGTTTACTATCAAGTTCCGTGACACTTACCTGGTACCTCACTCAGAGGCACGCAACTTGGGTGTCATTTTTGATCAGCACCTCACCTGGAACGCTCATGTGTCAGCCCTCTGCCGTAAGTGCTGCGGTATCCTTGTCAGTCTATCCCATATCCGTCACTACCTCCCGTCACAAATACTTCCCGAAATCGTCACCGCCCTAGTGTTCTCTCACATTCGTTACTGTTTGGTCGTGTACGGAAACGGCTCTGCCAAAAACCTGCATCGCATTCAAAAACTCATCAACTTTGCAGCGCGAGTCGTTTCCGGAAAACGCAAGTTTGACCACATTTCGGAGGTGCGGGAAGCACTGGGGTGGCTCGATGCTCCCGACCTCTTCCTTTATCAAACCCTCTGTCTTCTCCACAAAGTCCGCAGCACCGCTGAGCCGGAGAGTCTCGCCGGTCTATTTTCTCACAACTGTGAGAGACCGGCGCACTCTCGAACGACCCGACAGGACCACCACCTATCTCTTCCTCGGGTCAGAACAGAGGCCGGAAAGAGGCGCTTTGCCTACCGCGCTGCGCGCAATATGAACGGTCTGCCACGCGACTTCGAGTGCATGTCTGCTGGCAAGTTCATGAGAGAGCTGAAGCGTAGCCTGGAGCCAGGGCGCCATACCTGACGTGACATGCGAGGTGCACTGAGTTTTATGCGTGTGTGGAAGTGTGAAAGTGCATGCTGATGTGTTTTGTATTGTACCCTGTGTAACCTGCCAACATGACAAACAACTGTAAAAACCTCATTCGTGTGGATAGTTCATGCTTTAAATACAATTTTTTTAAATACAACGAAAACGATTATTCACGCCGAAGCGTAGAACCTTTGCCAAGCCTGGGAAGGCCCCATGCCGACCTGAGATGGCCGTTTACCACTCAGAGAGGACCCTCAAATCTCAATCGATCTAAAAGGGCGCTTTTCCGGCCTGAGAGCTTTAAGTCGGTAAGAGAAAACAATGCACATCCGCTTCCTTGAAAGGATCATCGATCGATCTGAGAGGGCCATCGTCAGGCCCGAGAGGGACCTGTGCCAGTATGAGATTCTGAGATTCTCGGACATTCTGAAAGCCATTGGTCGGTCGGAGGCTCGGCCAAAACTTTGGTTTGAGACGCCGTCCGACACAAGGCCAAAACTCGTGTGGCTTTATTTTTGCGTTAAGAACTGATTTAAAATAAACTGTTTGTACCTATGTCTTACATTTTCTTTTACTATCATGAAATGTGTTATTTTTGGCCGATTTCAGTCGTTTTGGTAAAACCGTGGCGCTGATATAGCGCCACGGTTTTACCAACCCGTCCCTGTTCGGCCCCCCCCCCCCCCAATCATTTTGAAAATCGACACCGCTGAGTATGCCGGTATGCTAAACTGAACGAATGAACTCTAGACGCATCTTTTCTTTAAAAACGGCCAATTTTGTATCATAAACTTGTTATGAGCTCAATACATGTTTCCATAACTATTGAATAGTGACAGACTTGTCAACGATTCTTTGTGAATCGACTACTTTTGAATGAATCATTTTTATTTCAAATGAATCGCTCATGAGTCGATTCACCTCATGCGCAAATATGTTGGTGAGTCACTGATTGAATCATTCATACGGAGAAATTAGGCTGATTGAATCATTCATTGCTCAAATAATAATTATTTCTTGTCTGACTACATAAACCGTCCCAAAAAATATGCCAGCATTCATTTGTGCCCTGTGGACACATCAGGCACTCAATGGCCAATTATATTAGCTCTGTGTCCTGAGCTGTGATTCATCTCTGCGTGAAGTAAGTGAGGCTTTGTGTCCAACTCCAGTGGACACAAAGCCACTGTTCAATCAGCCCTACCTAGGTACCTTGGTACTGGTAGGGTAGGTAAGTACTTAGGTAAGGTACCCAGACTGGTTATTGATTCGACACTGATTGAATCGACAGGAATCGTTCAATCAAAACTCCTTGAATCAAAACAAAATAATTGATTCACCACCAGATATTTTGATTCATGAATCGTGATTGAATCAAACCCCGCATCAAATCAAGGCTGATTGAATCAAAAGATTTGACGATTCTTAACGATTAAAGTATCAATCATGAATCATTGTGAATGAATCATTCATGAGCCACGCATATTAGCCGTGATTCACTGTGATTCGACTCACCAGTTCCCTGCGGGCGGCCAGAATTACGTTAACCTGCGGGGGGGCAGATTCTGCCCTCCCCCCCCCCCAGATATCTCGAGAACTGCTCGATCGATTTCAATGGGAAAACGCCATTCGATTCGTCATGACAAGATCCCTCTTTTTGGATCCCAAAATTTTTGTTTTGTTCAACAAAAAAAAATTGCCAGGGGGCAAAATATGCGAAAATTTTGAGTGTTTTTTGAAAGGTCGTTGCGGCCATGTGGCTCGACCGATTTTCATGCTCCAAACGTTTTTGAGCTTCAAATGTACTGGTATTTAATATATCAAAAGACAAAAAAAAATCATAAATCAATTAAATAATTCAGGGAATGTAAAATGGGGGGATTTTCTGGAGGAAAAAATATGTGCTGTTCGTGATTGTTTGGGACGACATGAACGTCACATGTGGGCATTATATGCTGTAATTTTTTTAATTTGATATATTGCGCATAGGCGGATCCAGGAAAAAACATGGGGGCACCATGCGCGTAACGCTTTTATCCTCTTACTAATTTGAAGTTGGACCTAATTTGAGGGTGGGTATCGCCTCCCATTTTTTTTATCCTGAGTGCGCCTATGCACCATAAATATGTACAATCCCAGTATCTATGATGCATATTGCATTGAAATTTTTCTGACGCATTTATTGCACTGCAACCCACGAAGGAAGTATGCGACCCAAAACCGCATTCGTAACACCCTCCCCAAAACAGGAGCCTGGAACCGCCTCTGCTGGACAGATTTTTTCAAAATTTTGACACAACATGCGCCATTCAATTTTGAGAAAAGTCGCAAAGTTTCAGGACGCTAGGCCTAACGGCTTAGAAGCGGCAAGTGAAAAACCACCGCAATGGGCAGAATCTGCCCGCAGGGAATAGGGTTAATGTTGAGTGATTGAATCATGATTGAATCATGCATTATGGTCCGCGAATAACTGTGAATCATCTCATGATAAATATGAATCATTGACAAGTCTGCATAGTGATAATATCGCCTAAATCAGGAATTTATTTTTTGGAATGTATAATATGCTAAGACTTTACACCAAAACTTTTTACAACTTTTCAGAATCTTTTCAGCGCATTAATCCTTCGTGAAACGGCTATTGTCACGTAAGCGCTGCACATGCCTGGGAAACGGACAGTTCAGGTCGGATGCGAGGGTCGCCATTTCTGAATTCATGTCCAGTGTTGGGTTCATGTGATTGTTTTGATTCGCAATCGTGATCATTGCAATCGCAATCGCAATCGTGATATCCAATTTAGTTGTCCGTTCTGATTATCTATATAGAAACAGAAATGTCATCACATTTTATTTTGATTCGTTGCACAACATCGTAACTGCAGGTTGAACGCTTTTCTTTCGTCCACCCCACCGGCACCGGTACATTTGCTTTTCAAGGAGCATGTTTGACATCAATCAGGAATTTGGTGTTTATTACAGTATCCTGTCAATACATAAACGACGACCCCAAGTTATCGACAGTATCAAGTGTTGTAATCTCCGGATCTGACATTGATGTGGGTCGCAGTTAGTGACTGTGACCGGTGATGGCGAGCGTTACGCTGTGACAAGTCTGAGGAGTGAGCGATTAGAGGTGCATTGTTCTTCAAAGGCCCGGGCCATTTTGGCTGCTCGAGTCGCTGTTACCGGCCTGTTTTCTGTGCTCTCGGCTCAGAGAGGGGCGGCGGAAGCTATCCAGAGATGCGGGGGAAACTCGCAGGGATTCGGGGACAAATCACATTTTAAACCCGATGCTTACCATGCAACAGTCATATAATGTTTAAGGTATCAAAGTACGGGAACAGTCTGCCCCCCCCCCCTTGCTTCCGCCTCCACTGCTCTCGGGACATCATGTCTGATGGCGTTGAAAAGCAAAAATCAAGGGTGGACTGTCAACGTTTTAACCTTTTAATTAACCGGCTCCCCGGTGGGTCTCTGATACTACTTCGCCCTGGTGGGGGGAAGGGTGGGGGGGGGGGGGGGCAAAATGGCCCCCTCCACTAACTCGAAAACTAAAAGGGCTAGAAAGACGCGGACATATTTTGGGTCAGGTCAATATTGAGGTCACCAGAGGTCATCAAAGGTCAAATTGTAAAAGTATAGGACTTTGCTAACAAAAAATATATCGGGAACTATGATAGGTAGGAACAAACGGAAAAAAACAATCAAAATCTCTTCATTTTTTTCAAGAGCACCATTGGCGTCCTCAAATTTGAGCTCAGGTCAACAGTTTGAGCTCCGGAGGTCACCAAAGGTCACCATGACATTTTATTCCAAAAAGATTTTCGTGAATAACTTTTTATCAGTTAAAGATAGAGCAATAATATTAACACCATAGTGTTTGTCTTGTCAAGATGCTTCAAAAAAGATTTATGGTCCTCTGGTTAGGTCAACTTCAAAATTTGACCTCAGGTCAAGGTCATTTGGTGACCCAGATAGGTTACGTTGCATTTTTTTTTATATTGAGTCAACAACCACAGGCACAGTGGTTGTGACTGCACTTACGGTTGCAGTCATGCTGTCTCATGCAACAGGAAATCAAAACATTCACAAACTACATGAGTGCACATGGTACATACAATAAGAGAACACAACTATACTGCATAGTAAACACAGCAGCATAAAATAAATACATAAAAGGCGATTAAAATCGCCAGTGAAAGTAGGAACAAACGTGTAAATAAAGCGCTGATACAGGCAAAAACCTAAAAATAGACAAATACATAAAAGCGCCGGTAAAAGTAAATATAAACGTGTAGATATAACGCTGGTACAGGCAAAAGACCTAAAATAGACAAGTGCAACTTAAAGCCAATGACCGATCACGGGACACAGCTCACAGCAGCGACCTTAACTCAAGTATGTACCCTGAACATCAGCGAACTTCGTGATGTCAGACCTAAGGGTACGAGACGGCATAAATAAATCCGTCTGAGGGCTGCTGTGTGTGAGCGAGTTAAAGAGATGCGGGAGACGAATCAAGAAGCCCCTCTTTACAGAGTCAACTCTTCCACCTTGACTGTGCCTCCGAACCTCCGAACTATTGCGACAGCGATTGTTGCGGCGCGCCGATGTATCCGCTCGCCGCACGCGCGGCACTGAAGCCGGCCACTTCGAGCTGCCCCGCGTGCGGACAGAATTCGCCCGGCGCAGCTTTGTGTACCGAGCCACGAGCGCCTGGAACGACCTTACGCTGGAGGCTAGGCGATAGTCAATCGTGAATTTTACCGTAGATTGCGATCGGTGTCTGCGGCTGGGAGCGGCCTATGTTGCCACCTGCCACTCTTTTTGCCGCGTGTTCTGTTTTACCGTGTGTATTTTTCATCACTGTATGTTTTACTGTTTTTATCCTATTGTGTATTATTAATGTAATGACGTGGATTCCACAAAAGCCATATTATGGAGGTTCCGAAATACATATCTGTATCTGTATCTGTATCTGTATCCACGAGGTACATGGAAGAGCTCGGGGCGCCGCGTACGTCGACTTGGTGCTGACAGCGGGAACGTTGCCACAATATCAGGGCAGTCCATGTTGCCGCTGAATACTGAGCGCATGAACATTAGATCGGACCGAACGAAACGCGACCTGACCGATGCGCAGCCAAACAGCTCGAGCAATGACACATAATCAAGTGGTGGGCACGCTGCTTGGGTTTTAGATCCCAGCCACATCAGGAAACGGTGTTGAAGGCGCTCCAGCCGGCGCATATGGGTGACCGCAGCGCCTGACCAGATTACGCTACCGTATTCCAGTACGGATCTTACATGGGCCTAGTAGGCGGCGAGGGCTGCGGCATGGTCAAAGCGCGTTTGTTGTGTGCCAGCAGACATCTGCATGCTTCTAATTAGCAGGCCAAGCATGCGGTTGGCTTTAGCGACTGTGGCGTCAACGTGGTCCGCAAATGTAAGCCTGGCGTCCAATGACGCCAAGGTCACGCACGCGCACACATCGCTCAAGCTGGTGGCCGTCCAGCACGTACGATACAAGATGAGGTGATGAGCGCAGGGTAAAAGTGATCGTCTTGCACTTAGCTGGGTTGAGTTTCAAACGCCAAGTTTTGGACCACAAACTGAGGCGGTCTAAATCGGCCTGGATGGAATGAGCGTCCTCTGGGGAACTGATTCGGTTGAACATTTTGATATCGTCTGCATAAGACAGGCACGATGTTTTGATGTGATTAGGAAGGTCAGCGACGTAACAGGTGAACAGAATTGGGCCTAAAATGCTGCCTTCCGGGACCCCGGATAGTACCGGAGCCCAGTCAGAATGTTTCCTGAGGAGCTGATGAAGCGTTGGACCTTAAAAACACATATGAGGCGATGCGTCTTGACGAGACAAATACAATGGTGTCATTCGTACGTCTCTATCTATATTGTTATCAAGAGTTATGCGCAAAAAGGTGCTGGTGACCTCAGATGACCTCAGCTGACCTTACAGAGGTCACTGAGCAACAGTTGCACCTGGTTCATCAATAATGAGCTAAAATCACATGACTAAGAAAGCATTGGCCTGATCTAATGCATATTATCTGAATAGGAAGCATTTGTATATTTCCCCATTGACTTAACTTATTTGACTTGACTTATTGATAATGGGGAGGTCACAAAATTGACCCGACCTTAGGTCAGCGATGTAAAAAATCCGAGACATACGAATTGCAGGTACTTATGACTTTATGAAATCCTGTAGGTGTCAATTCTCTCGGACAAACACTGGCTTTGGCACGACTACATTTTTTGGGGAGGTAAGGTCATTTGACGTTACCTGGTTACCTGACCTGAGATGACCTGAGGTCAAAATTGTCATAAAATGTGGATAATTGATGTCCATACAGCTGTGCTAAATTTGGCGGCGCTGCGCGATACCGTTTTCCCGCTATTTCCGAAAAATGTCAGGGAGTGGGGGGGGGGGGGTCAAAATGACTGCCACACCAGGGCGAAGGTCTCCACTAAGGATAGTAGAGTGCACAAAAGGCACATTGTCGGCTCCGTGTTGAAGGCTGCGCGGCACTCCGTGACGCGTTGGTGACGAAAGCGGTGCGGTGGTGACGGAAGCGGCGCAGCAGGGCCGGACAGTGGTGCCGCCTGGCGGCCACCGGTCCGCCATGTGACGCCTTCTGGTGGCATATGGCGCCCCGGAGCGGCCGCCGGCAGCGTGGACCCGCCGACACCGGCACCGCTGGCTGGGTCTCAGAGCTGAGAGCGTCACAACCAGGGGGAATAGGAGTGCGGGTGGGGACGGTTAAATACCCGCGACACCGCAGCAACGCCGCGCTTAAACGGGGGCGCTCAAATGATGAAGACTACTGCCATGCGTGGTCTACTACTGATGAAGACTACTGCCATGCGTGGTCTACTACTGATGAAAACTACTGCCATGCGTGGTCTACTACTGATGAAGACTACTTCCATGCGTGGTCTACTACTGATGAAGACTACTGTCATACGTGGTCTACTACTGATGAAGACTACTGCCATGCGTGGTCTACTAGTGATGAAGACTACTGCCATGCGTGGTCTACTACTGATGAAGACTACGACAAATAAATGTCACCGCTGTTTTTCTGAGACAAAATTGGTATAGAAACATGCCTTTTTTATTTAGATTAATCAATTTCAAATTTTGCCCTTATGTGACCTGACCTTGACGTTATATGGTGTCAGGTTGTGAAAATGGCTGCTACTATCAAATTATACATGTAAAATAACCCATAGAACATGTGTCGCATGACTTTCGTAGACCTCTTGCCAACAGTAACCTTTTGTGACCTGATCTTGACCTTGACCTTTGCTTACAATTTAACTTTGTCTTAATGCGGGAGATGCATTATACCTTTGAGAGTACTTTGTGCGATAATAGTCTCAATCTAAGGCTTTGGATGGAAAGTATGGTACAAAAACTCAATTACCCCAATTTTGACTTTTGACCTGGCCGTGACCTGAGATGTGACCTTATTTTGCAAATGTCTCGTAAGCGTTAGATGCGGCTCATTGAGAGCTTTCGATTACCGCCTTGCGCGTCTCGATGCAGTTATTGGTTCGGAAGTTCAGAATCTGCCCCCCAGCGTGTTCGACTGAATACCCAGCGGGGCGCGGGTTAATTTGTCTTTTAAAATCAGTAAATGTGTCAAATGTGGGGCAATATGGGGCGGTTTGGGGCATGTCATCTTTGCCCCCCCCCCCCCCTGCTGGATCTGCCGGTGGCCATAAACTAAGACAAGCTACTTGAAAAGCATGTGAGCGCTCAACATTTTCAACTGAAGTTTTATACGTTGCTATTTTCTGAAGTTGTCTTTCCAAACTCATGACAGATCGTTTCGCGTAAAGCGCCTCCACACTCCATAGTCTACACATCAGTGACTGTGAATTACCTCGAATTTATGTGTTTCCAATGCAATATGTCACAAACGTGAGCAATCGGGACAACGTAAAATGTTGAGGGTGCCGCGTTGCCTCTTATTGATTGTGTTGCTGCTGGGCCCTTCAAGGTGCCTTGTGCGTGCATCTAAAATGGTTAACCCACGCACCGACGGGGTCCGCACCAAATTCGAACGGACGGGAGAGGGGAGGGGTGGATACCCGCCCCGATAAGATTTAAAAAGTCATGCAACGTATAACGACAAACAGAAACAAGTTGGATAGCTCGAAACAAGGTCTAATGAAAGCACCAAGTCATTATTTTAGATCAGGTCATTTAGGTCATTGAAGTCACCAGAAGTCAACAAAGGTAAACTGAAGGCCCATATATGGGCGTCCTTGCCAACCCCCGTCTATATCTCGAGAACAAAAAGGGCTAGCGACGCGTGCAAAAACGTCCGAAAGAGAATTTAATTTATCACTCAGTCTTCATCAGATTTGATCTCGGGTCAATAGCTAGCTCAGGGAAGGCCATCGAACGTGAAACATTCTCAAAATCGCGGAGTTGTTTTTAGGGAATAACTTTTGAGATACGCATGATAAAGTGATACCTACAGTTTTCACCATTGTGTTTCTCTGTCGAGACGCATCGAATGGTAAATCGAATGATCATGACCTAGTTAGGTCATATTCTAAAATTGACCTATCCTGTGCTCAGGTCAAGGTCAGATCAAGTTCAAATTTTACATCAATCAACGTGTCTCGACGAGCGAAACACAATGTTGGTAACTCCATTACTGTACCTTCATTTGGCAAAGAGTTATTGAAGAAAAAACACACGTGACATCTTGGGTCATCTGAGTTGACTTCGTAGAGGTCACATAACAAAAATGTTACTTGGGTCTTTGCATTTGGCACAAGAATAGTGTAGGTATCTGCTGAAAACTGGTCAAATTTAAGCGTTTTCTAAGGATTTCTACGTGTTTGTATTTTCTCCATTTACTTATAATGGAAGTTTACAACATCGAACTGACCTTAGGTCACCGAAATGACAAATTCGAGATAAACGAATTGTAGGTACCTATGTGGCCTAATTGAATCTTGTGAGTTTCAAACCGCTCGGTCAATAACTTTGACACGACCATAGACTTTCAAAAACTTGCTTGGATCACTTAACGTGACCTGTTGACCTGACCTGAGATGACTCGAGATAAAAAAAATGGCACACAATGTGGGTGATTGTTCCCCAAAGAGTTACGCCAAGTTTGGCGGTGCTGCGTGCCGACGTTTTCCAATATTTACGAAAACCTCAGGGAACGGATATCCGCCCCCACGTCGGTGCGCGTCTTAATACTTCACATCATGGCAGGGCCTCCCGTAAGTAAGGAACTGGGAGGGAAAATGCCTACCCAGTGCTCCAAAATGCCCACCCAGAGGCGATAATTTGCCCACCCAGTTGTAAACTATGCAATTGCGGGCACCCGTAATCTACCGTCCCCTCTCGGTGACCAAAAAGCAACAAAAGAACCATTCTGTCATCGGCAGTACATTTCTCCTGTTTGGAAGCATTTGGATGCGCATGTAAAGATAATAACTACGCTCTGTTTACAAACAAATTCATTTTAGCGCTTGTTGTTGGCGGCGTTGGCCATGAGGCCTGACCCGCCCTGACCTTGGCACTGGTTTTGCCTCCACATTTCGAGTCATTATTATAGTCATTCATTATGATCTGGGTAGCTGTTACCCAGATATACACAGCACAGTCGCTGCCTATACTAACTGCTGCACTGGACATCCCTCATTACTGTGTGATTGGGGGATTTTCT
Organism: Chirona hameri; assembly: GCA_036785665.1. Lineage (NCBI taxonomy): Eukaryota > Metazoa > Arthropoda > Thecostraca > Balanomorpha > Balanidae > Chirona > Chirona hameri. The sequence goes on along the minus strand of JAXIVJ010005442.1, from coordinate 40,989 downwards.
GAGTTCAGATATAATATAATAAATATGGTTCGTTTTGCTGTTATTTGTATTTGTATTCACGATCTCAGCGCCCTTCCATGCAAGACGGATTATTCTAGCCTGAGTCAGGTTAAGATGGATGCAAAGTTAAAAACCACAATCCACGCTAAAAAGTAGAGACAGTGAAAACTTAAAGGTCAGGAACAAGACCCACTCCGCCGGCCTACATGCCTGTAAACTGTTTCAGCACGGAATCATTGCTGTGGCGATACTGGCGAGAGTTCCGCGTTTCGGTGTTGTGGTCGCTAGATCCTACTTCGGTCGCAGCTACTTCTTCGTGTTCGGGCCACGGGAACTCAGGTCAGCAGCAGATAAAATGATACAGCCGAAGAATTGAGCAGACAAGGATGCCCTCACAACTCCATTATAACCAGGGAGAAGCCTCTCAAATCCCAGAAGTAAACCGAGAAGCCTTAGCAAATTGGTAACAGAAGAGAAAATACTCAGTTATTGAAATGTGTCACTAACGGGCGTCGTTACTACCGGCAAGTAATCAGTTGTGGAATTTGTGTGTTTGTCCGCCCTCAAAGCGGCGCAAACAATTTTTCTGCCTAGATTTAATTAATAATTAATTCATTTGATTCACCGATATGAAATAAAATGAACATAGACTGCATTTTTAAAAGAGCAAACTAATGTCTACGAACATCATAGACTGGTACGATCGGTTTAGCTCCCTTTACACTAGGTTTTAATTTGATACATGATTACTATTTGATAACCCTAAATATTTAGGGGAGATAACTAATTATTATAGGGGGATAACCCCCCCCCCCCCCCCCCCCCTATATTAAAAAAAAAGAGTTCCTAGCGGCTTGGGGCGCAGCCAATCTTCGCCGGTTGCAAGATGTACAAGCAGGATTTGGCTAATGTAGGGTATAGAAGAAAATATTATTATAACTGTCCTGAAAGGTCACAAATATTAATATTGAGAAGAAATGGACAGCCACATAACAATTCCGTCGCCAAGAGGCACGACATTTGAGGTTTTGGAATTCTGGATCACTATATTGCTATTTGAACCAACCAGACCGTAGGGGAAATAAGACTGGAACAAAAGGAAGACCAAACACATATTGCCCCCCTTAGGGTTAAAGGGATCACGTGGTGTGCCCCCTCCCCGTAATATAAGCCAGCCTCGCCAAAATGCCCACCCAGTCCAAAATGCTTACCCTGCATCATGGTGCCAACAGGGATCAGTTGCCGCAAATTATTTTGGATCAGACTACGAACCTATCAGTCAATCTACGCATAGGTTCTGTTCGACATGGGCCTGTCCGACGTTTTTTTGCGACTATTTAGGGGCCCGGAAAAATATAGTGGCCTAAATCCGAGGATATACCATTTCGCGCCTTTTTGGGGAGGGTGGTTTTGACCAATGGGGCCCCTCGGGATGCTGTGCCCCCCTTGACGAAGGTCTGGCTGCGCCCCCGCACACACACAGACACTACCCAGCTGCAGTTCCCTCACCACGTGCCATCAGCGGCACGATAACAATGAGAGCTGTTACGCGATTGTTGTGGCATCCTGATACAGAGCCGGCCGACAGGAGGTGCCTTCCCGCCGCAGCGACGCGTCTTGTCTGTCGCAGGCGATAACAGCAGATATACGAGCTACGGCGTAGACAGGGTGGTTGTACGTTGGGCCGAGAAGTCGCAACTAGACAGGATCGGCCCCGGGGCATACCAGACCGAAAGAGGATCAAACCAGATACAGGACAGGGGCGGATCAAGGGAGTGGGGGGGTGTATTGAGGTCATGTCCCCAAAACGACTGAAATCAGTTGAACATCGAGACATTTACCTACTGGTTTTGAATAGCGTCTAAGTAACTTTTACTATAGGACCTTTCTTTGCAAGCAGTTCTTCTAATGCACAAAAAATAAAACTCTGACGAATTTTTAGAATTTTGCCTATTTTGTGGAGAAGTGGGCAAGAAGGACTCAAATCAGCTGTGTTGGCCCTTCTGCTTCCGCCATGATGTTCCAGGGTGCGTACAGCAGATCGTGATGGACCAGCTCGATGATACACTGCAGACAGGAGGCAGCACCCAGGTACACTAAACAGGAGACAGAAGCGGTGACAGGGCACATCGGACCACACCCAGGCAGGAGAGCTCCAGGCAAAACCCAACCGAAACGTTACACAAACTACGTCACCAGCGGACCGCGGCAAGGTCAAGGTCACGTGACGACCTGAGTGACTATGCTGCCTCTCTTACCATGCCGGCAGTGCGTCCTGTTTCTTATATTCCAGGGGTGTAGTTTCCTATTCAGTTGAGGGGGCTTCAGCCCCCCCCCCCCCCCACTTGGCTTCAGCCCTCAGCTCCCCCCCCCCCCAGCTTCGACGAGAAAGTGGGTCAAATCCAGGGAGAAATCTGTAATTTTGTGGATTTTGATGGTACTTTAAGCGATTTTTCCCAGCTCAGCCCCCCCCCCCCTCCCCCCCCCCAACTTCTCAGGAGAAGCTACGCCCCTGTTATATTCTGTTTTAGATTGCCTGCTTCCGCATTTGTGACATACTTACATCGGGAAGAAAGGCGTAAATATTGGCATATGATATATGTACCGCATTGGTTTGTTGGACTTGGGAGTAGCGCTTTGTAGATCTGTAACGAGATGTTGCTAGCTCCAGACTCTTCTTGAAGATCATCAACCATGAGCTCCGTTCCTTTCGTCATCATCTGCCGGCAGGGACGTGGGAACCGTGTGGGCAGTGGGGTCAACTCGCCCCCCCCCCCCCCACTTTGGAGCTGGGGGGCGACACCCCTCCCCCAGGGGCGTCAGAACCGTGGGAGGCAATGGGGGCAACTGCCCCCCCCCCACTTTGGAGCTGAGGGGGCGACGCCCCCGCCCCCCCCCCCCCCCTCCCTTCTTTGTATTGTCACCGGAGTCACCGGAGTCTTATTGGCATTGTCACCGGAGTTTCAACGGCGGCGCGCAGCTCCGAAAAATTTGGCACAGCTGTTGGTGCATCAATTACCCACAGGGTGTGAAATTTGTCTACCTCGTGTCATCTCAGGTCAGGTCACCATGTCAAGTCAAGTGACTCCACCTCCAAAAAGTTTGCGGTCGTGCCACAGACAAAGTGATTGACCAAACGGTTTGAAACTCACATGATGTCATCAGGTGATAAGTACCTACAATTCGTTTATCTCGATTTTTATTTTATATCGGTAACCTAAGGTCAGGTCTATTTCGTGACCTTCCCATTATAAGCCAATGGGGAAAATTAAAAACACGTACAAATCCATAGGAAATGGCTAAATTTGACCAATTTTCACCAGATCCACCCACTGGCGGATCCAGAACGGTGGTGGTGGGGGGGGGGGGGGGGGGGGGGCACGGGTGGGGGGGTGGCCAAATCCCGAAAAGTTTCACACAATTCTGAAAACTCATCGGATTTCGCTTGCTTATAAATGCATTGATAGTTGATTTAAAACAAACTTGCCTTAGTAAAAGTTGCTGCGATTTTCTTATATATCAGGAAATGTGTCAATTTTGCGCCGATTTCAGGCGGTGGGGGGGGGGGGGGGTATGGTGCTTTTGTTCCCCCCCCCCCCCCCCACTGGGTCCGCCAGTGGATCCACCACTCTTGTCCCAAATGCAAAGCCCTATGTCACGTTTCTGTTCTTTTACCTCCACGAGGTCAACTCATGTGATTGCGTGTGTAGCGTGTGAAGCGTCCCGAGGTCGCTATTCGAACTGTGAGCCTCTGTCGGTGGTGATGAACTCCGGAACGCTGAACCGGGGATCCATCCGCTGAGGAGATGGCGAGCGACAGTCTGGGCGTTCATGGTGGGCAGAGGGATGGCCTCCAGCCACCGGGTGAGGTGGTCTACGACGGTCAGCAGGAAGGAGTTACCACAAGATGATGACAGTGGTCTGACCAGGTTCACGTGGACGTGCTGGAAGCGGGCACCAGGAGGCTGGAAGCTGCCCCTGGGCGACTAAGTGTGACGCTGGACGTTCGCGCGCTGGCAGTGGGTGCAGGCGCGAACGTAGTCACGGACATCAGTGCGGATCTTGGGCTAGACAAATCTCGTTGTCAGGTGACGAGTCGCGGAGACGCCTGGGTGAGAGAGGTCATGGAAACTCTGCATGATGGCAAGACGTAACAGGGCAGGAACGACAGGTCTGGGCACGGACGTGGAGACGTCACACCAAAGACGCAGGTGCGGCTGGTCCGGGACAGGGAAGTCACGGAGTACCGGAGAGGACGAGTCACGCAGGCTGGTGAGCTCGGGATCGGGTGACAGCTCCCGGGCGATGTCGACCACGCCGATCGGCTGTCCCGACGGCGGTGCTGCAGACACAGAGCAGACCCTGGAGACTACGTCTGCGACAGGGTTGCGCGACCCCGGAACGTGATAGATCCGACCGGTGTGCTGGAGGATCAGGTCCATGTGGTGCTGGCAGCCAGGACGAAGACGAGCGGCTTGTGGTCGGTGCGGATTTCGAAGTTGCGTCCTGCGAGGAACGGCCGAAAGTGTCGCCCGGCCAGGTACATAGCCAGTACCTCGCAGACAAACGTGCTGTAGCGTCGCTGGGCGGGTGTGAACTTCCTGGAGAGGAAGCCGAGAGGCTGCCAAGAGTCACCGACGCACTGGTGCAGGACGGCTCCTGCTGCTGTGCTGCTGGCGTCTGTGCTGAGGCTGAGGTCGGCGTCTCTGGCAGGGTGAGCGAGCAGAGTAGCCTCCGCGAGAGCAGTCCCGTGATTGGAATGGCCTGTACGAATGCCTGAATGGCCTGATTGGCCTGTACGAATGTGACCTCAGCCTCCGGAGTCCACGCCACAGTCGCTGCTCCCGGTGAGTCGTGGGCAGGCGCGGCGATGGCGTGCAGAGGGGTCAGCAGAGCAGCGGCGTGCGGGACGAAGCGGTGGTAGAAGTTAACCATCCCGAGGAACCTCTTCCGTTGCTTCTTTGTCTCCGGACGCTGGAAACTCCTGATGATGGCGACCCTCTCTTCCAGCGGTGTGATGCCTCCGGCGGAGATCTGGTGGCCGAGGAAAGAGATGGTCTCCACACCGAAGGTGCACTTTGACGGGTTCAGAAGCACCCCGCTGTCAGCGAGTCGCCTGAAGACATGTCGGAGGTGCTCCAGGTGTTCCTTCAGGCTGGAACTCGCGGTGAGGATGTCGTCCACGTAACAGAAGACGTAGTCCAGACCTCGGAGGACTTGATCCATGAACCTTTGAAAGGTTGGCGCGCTGTTCCGAAGACCGTAGGGCATCCGAAGAAACTCGACGGCGCCGAAGGGGTGGTGATGCTGGTCTTAGGAACGTCTTCTGGTGCCATGGGGATCTGGTTGTACGCCTTGACGAGGTCGAGCCCGGAGAAGACACTGGTTCCGGCGAAGCAGTTAGAAAGCTCGTGAAGATGTGGCAGCGGGTACCGGTCCGGCACAGTGGTGCGGTTGAGAGCGCGGTAGTCGCCGCAGGGCCTCCACTCCCCTGACGACTTCGGCACCATGTGGAGGGCCGAAGCGTAGGGGCTCTTGCTTGTTCGAACGACTCCCAGGCTGAGGAGGCGCTGAAACTCCGGCTTGGTGGCGTCCAGCCGAGCTGGGTCAAGGCGGTGCGGAGGACAGCAGAAGACTGGTGGTCCGGTCGTCTCGACGTGGTGGCGAACAGAGTGTTGTGGCTCAGGAGGGTTGGATGCCTGCGTAAGGGAAGGGAATTCACGGAGAAGGCTCAAGAACGTAGGATTGCTGGTGGCAATGACTGCCGTCAGCTGAGTGGATGGGACAGGTGAAAGAAAGCCAGGGCAGGATATCCCGGTCTGGTGGTCGATGAGGTGGAATCTCTTGGTGTGGACGAGGAGGTCGTGGGCGGACAGGAAATCGGCACCAAGAAGAGGGTGAGACACGTCCGCGACGAGGAAGATCCAGTCGTAGTTCTTCCTCAGGCCGAGGGAGACCGAAAGCATGCGCTGGTCGTAGGTCTTGATGCTGTTGGTGTTGGCTGCCTGCAGGTCGAGACCCCGGGTGCCTCCGGCGCGGTCGGCAGGTGTGGCTGGGAGGACGCTGTACTCTGCCCCGGTGTCTACCAAAAACTGGGCCTTGGTGATGTCGTCACAGATCTTCAGGAGACCGCCTGGCTTAACATCGGAGGTAGAGAGGACAGGTGATGACGTCTGGTGCACCTGCCCTAATACTCGTTTCCCGACCACGAGCAGGGTGGCTGGCTGGAGCGGGCGTAGGCGCTGTACCTCTGGTGGTACCAGCAGAGATGGGATGACGTCACGTCTGGACTTGACGATCTTGACGTTTCTGATGTGCGTTCACGGGAGGCAGGACGCCGATGATCGGCAGTTTGGTGTGATGGTCGATGCGCAGAGGCGGAGCGCTCACGGCGGGCGGTAGTCTCTACCAGGGGCGACACCGTGGTCGTCAGGGCCGTGATCCCCACGATGAGCTGCTGCATGAGAGAAGTCATGCCGGGGAGGCAGTATGGACGGCGTGGACTTGTCCAGGTGGTGCGCTGTTGTCCGCCGTTGTTGAGCCGAGGAGCGCCGGAGCCGGACTGTTGGACTGCGGGAGCTCCATCAGCGGGTCTGCTGTGCTGGCGAATGTCGATAGGTCGGTACTGGGCGGCAGGCACTGCAGGAACGGCTGGATCCGTGACGGCATGGCGTTGAAGAAGATCTGCCGGACGAGTGGAGAGTCCTCCGACCCATCCGCCTCAACCAGGTCGAGCAGGTGGTGCAGGAACTGCGACGAGCGTCTGTCGCCGAGTCGCTGCTCTGAGAGGAGAGAGCGCAGCCGCTGTTCCACTGACCTGCCGAACCGTTGGCGGATGGCGTCAGCCAGGGCGGCATACGGGTCCTCCGCCAGCGGGTTCCGAAGGATGTCCGCGAAGTCCCGGAGAAGGTGACCAGGCAGGAGCGTTGCTGCGATCCGGAAGCGACTGAGCTGGTCTCCGATGCCGGCCTGGCAGAAGTAGAGGTCGAGTTGGACGAGCCAGATCACCGGATCTTCCTCGAAGAACCGTGGCGGTGCCACGTGGCTGCGGACGGATCCAGCTGCAGCAGACACCTCCGGAGGTGGAGCTAATGCCATCGTCAGGTTGTCGCGCCGGTGATCTACGGAGCGAGACGGCGGGTCCAGCATACCGCTGGCTGGTGCGGAGAAATGTCCGGAACTGGTCTGGCCAGGCCAAGATGTCCGGAGCTGGTCTGGCAGGGCTAAGATGTCCGGAGCTGGTCTGGCAGGGTAGAGATGTCCGGAGCTGGTCTGGCAGGGTAGAGTCGAGATGAACAGTAGCTACTTTCTCGGGGAGGGTTGCCCTCCGACCGCCTGTCGTCGACGCAAGGCGTTACGAGCGGTCCGGGAACAGCAGGCAAGTCCTGCAAGAGCCGGTCTGGAGAATCCCCCGAGCCACCGGTCGTCGACGCAAAGCGTTACGAATGGCACGGAGTCATCTCCAGACGTCGGTCGGGGTCACCAATGTAGCTGACGTGCGCCAGAGCTACGAAGTTGGTTGAAGAGCGTTGAAATGAGAGAAAGTATATTTTACAAAAGCACATATATGATAAAACGGCGAACGAAAATCATGTAGTAACAGTGAACAAAGAGCGATTATGATGACGCGTGATGAGTACCTGAAGAAAATGACGCGTGATGAGCACCTGAAGACAATGACACGTGATGAGTACCTGAAGACAATGACACGTGATGAGCACCTGAAGACAATGACACGTGATGAGTACCTGAAGAAAATGACACGTGATGAGCACCTGAAGACAATGACACGTGATGAGCACCTGAAGACAATGACACGTGATGAGCACCTGAAGACAATGACACGTGATGAGCACCTGAAGACAATGACACGTGATGAGCACCTGAAGACAATGACACGTGATGAGCACCTGAAGACAATGACGCGTGATGAGCACCTGAAGACAATGACGCGTGATGAGCACCTGAAGACAATGACACGTGATGAGCACCTGAAGACAATGACGCGTGATGAGCACCTGAAGACAATGACACGTGATGAGCACCTGAAGACAATGACACGTGATGAGCACCTGAAGACAATGACACGTGATGAGCACCTGAAGACAATGACGCGTGATGAGCACCTGAAGACAATGACGCGTGATGAGCACCTGAAGACAATGACACGTGATGAGCACCTGAAGGCAATGACGCGTGATGAGCACCTGAAGACAATGACACGTGATGAGCACCTGAAGAAAATGACGCGTGATGAGCACCTGAAGACAATGACACGTGATGAGCACCTGAAGACAATGACACGTGATGAGCACCTGAAGACAATGACACGTGATGAGCACCTGAAGACAATGACACGTGATGAGCACCTGAAGAAAATGACGCGTGATGAGCACCTGAAGACAATGACGCGTGATGAGCACCTGAAGACAATGACGCGTGATGAGCACCTGAAGACAATGACACGTGATGAGCACCTGAAGACAATGACACGTGATGAGCACCTGAAGACAATGACACGTGATGAGCACCTGAAGACAATGACGCGTGATGAGCACCTGAAGACAATGACACGTGATGAGCACCTGAAGACAATGACACGTGATGAGCACCTGAAGACAATGACACGTGATGAGCACCTGAAGACAATGACACGTGATGAGCACCTGAAGACAATGACACGTGATGAGCACCTGAAGACAATGACGCGTGATGAGCACCTGAAGACAATGACGCGTGATGAGCACCTGAAGACAATGACACGTGATGAGCACCTGAAGACAATGACACGTGATGAGCACCTGAAGACAATGACGCGTGACAACGTGCGGAGTGATGCGGTACGGTAGTGATGCGGTAGTAATGCGGTGCAGGAAAAGTCGCTAGGCATGACAAAGAAATAAACGGCGAGAAACAACAAAAGACATGACGCGCGCGAGATGATAATGGTGAACGCCATCTAGCGGAAGGCCGGAACACTGCGCCTTCGCTAGAGGCCAAGAGTGGCGCTGGTGATATCCGGTTGCAGACCACGTGGCTGCTAGAGGCCACGTGGCCTGGGTCAGACACGCCACAACCCCTCAGGTCACGTATGGTTTGTATTCAATAACTCTTTACCAAATCAAGATAGAGCAATGGGGGTTTTCACCATTGTATTCGGCTTGTCGAGACAAATCACTTGATTTAAGGTTGACCCTGACCTCAGGTCAGGCCAATTGTTGTATATGGCCTAACTAGGTCACCCAATATATCATTCGATACGTATCGACGAGAGAAACACAATGGTGAAATCTGTTTTACTCGATCGTGCGTCTGTCAAAAGTTATTTCTTAAATTCGGCAATTATTCGAATGTTTCAAATTAAATGGCTTCTGCTGACCTAACTATTGACCTTTCGTCAATTTCGATGGAACCTTAGCGACAGAAAAACAAATATATTATCTTTTGAAAGTTTTTTTCGCGCGCTCTTTTTTAGTTATCGAGATATAGACGGTTTTATCAAGGACACTCATATACATGTAGCCGGAATTTGACCTTTGGTGACCTCTGGTGACTTCAATATTAATCTGACCTAAAAATGACCTAAGTACTTTCGATAGAGCTTGTCTCGGGCTATCTGCCATCGTTTTCCGCTTGTCGCTACATTGCGTGTTTTTTAGATCTTAGGGGGGGGGGAATCAACCTCCCCCTCCCGGCAGTTCATGGTTGGCGCGAAGCCCCGACAGTGCGCGTGTTAATGGTCCTTAATTCGGCAACTTACAAACAAAATTACTTACAATTACTTACAAACAAAATAACTAACTTATATACAAGTAGGTAAGTAAGCCTTTTTCTCTGAAAAAAATGTATGTGTGTTCTAAATGCATTGGTTTGCCAGCTCTCACTTGGTTGAGTATGACCGTATAACGATAAATTCATAAAAATGTACCTGAAACATTGACCATAACACTATAAAACACGGCATAGCACAACTCGGTTGAAGCCAAGTATGGTACTCGCACCAAATGTATGTTAAATGCATGATTTTGACATGGTCAACTTGGTGCGAGCCCTGCACATCACCTCACCAGCTACCTCAGGTTCGGGAGTCAGTAAAGCCCGCCGGTTCTGGATTCAGGCACAGTGAAAGCTCCAGTACCGCTTCTCCGGCTCTGTGTGACCCTGGTACCAGTGTCGCTCCTTCTTCATGTTTACAGGCTTTTCTCTAGTTTTTTTTTTGCTTGTTAGGCGACCCATTTCCTTATATGACAGTGATACCCATGTCCTTAAATATATGATATACTATTGGCAAGCTAAGCAGCATTGGGTATTGAAAAGAGCGGCACACGTTGCTTCTCTTCAGTCCTAATTTGTGTCGTAGCATTGCCAAAAAGTTCGCCCCCCTCCCCCCAACTTCAAAGTAGTTCCCACGCTCCCGCCTGCCGGTGATCTTTGTTTTCTAGAACTACTGCGTGCTTGCCATGGTGGTTGAGACATGCATATTAAAATGTATTAATGTCTTCCTTCAAAAGGGAATGAAGGAGCTTTAATCGTAATTTGGTGATTTCCCGTGCACGTCATGCGCCATTGCCATACATTTACTGCTTAACCCTATTAGTGGCGGGCTCCTGGCTACCCCTATTAGTGGCAGGCTCCTGGCTAACCCTATTAGTGGCAGGCTCCTGGCTAACACTATTAGTGGCAGGCTCCTGGCTAACCCTATTAGTGGCAGGCTCCTGGCTACCCCTATTAGTGACAGGCTCCTGGCTAACCCTATTAGTGGCAGGCTCCTGGCTACCCCTATTAGTGGCAGGGGGGAGGGCGGATTCCGCCCCCCCCCCCGGAGATCTCGAGATCTACCCGTCCGATTTTCACAAATCAAATGGCGTCTGATTCCCCTCAACACGATCTACATTTCCAAAAATAAAAAATCCGAAATTGTTGATAGGGGGTCAACAGGGGGGCAAAAACGACAAATATTAGAGATATTTGTGATCCAACACAGCTGTCATGTTTATCAACCGATTTCAACGCAACTAATGGGGGTCAATAGAGATTGAATCGGCGATTGATATATGATGGTGAATTTTTAAAATTCAAAAATCATAGGCGTTTTCAGGTCACTAAATTTGGGGGGTAAAATAAATACCTTATAAAACCGTCTTTTTCTACTTCTTTTTCGATAAATGAAATGGTGCGCTATTGTGACATCCGACGCAACAGTTAAAAAACATATTTTCATCCATAGGCGGTGCCAGGTTAGCGAAAAATGGAGGCAAAATATATGAAAATAACTTCCTGTAAACCTCCCCTTTTCAAGTCCCTGAAACCGCCTCTGCCGTGCAATATTTATTATAGTTCACTAAAATAAACTCATTTGCACTTGTTTCAATCACCGTAAACCTATGTAACTCCTTTATACTTCAGGCAGTTAGGAAGAAACCGTGAAGATCGCATCTCCGTATTATCGCTAAATGTCACAGAAAAAAAATCCTCCCAAAACTGGACCCTGGAACCGCTTCTGTTCAGGTTAGGAACTCAAAATTTTGACTCCATATGCGGAATTCAATTCTAGGAAAAGTTTTAAAAATTAAATGGGTCTGCTCTTAGCCGTTCGGGAGATTCTGCGAAAAACCTGAGGGGTGGGCAGAATCTGCCCCTGCCACTAATAGGGTAACCCACCAATGACTGGGGGGCGTTTAACGCCCCCCCCCCCTCCCCCTGATTTATTTTGTAATAGCTCAAAAACCAACAGAGCTACTAACGCGAAACTTCGGGTACCTTCTTCTACATCGATTTGACGTCTTCTGTGAAAACATAAACCAATTTTGTCGGATAAATTTCGAGTTATAGCGAATTTGGTGACGTCACTACACACGAGTTTTACACAAAAATCAGCTATTAACATACCGTACAAATGCCATATTTTGAGAAAAATAAAATTCAAAAACGACAGAAGATAGAAAATGGCAAGGGCTACAACATGGCAATCGCGGATTTTCAAAAAGTTTTTTCTACCCCCCAATTAAAAAAAAATGGAGGGGGGAAATGCCCACAAAATCAAATGTTTGCAAAGATATTCAAAACGCCGGAATACATGTCAGAGAACCACATATGGGAAACTATTATACCAAATTTCAGAACGATATCACTATTTTTACTGACTTATGGTATGGGTAACTCATGACGTCATATTTTGAAATTGCGTTTTTTGGCTTTTATTGACCAGATACAGACAACTAAATGCCACCACTCTATTTCGGAGACAAAACTTGTCTAGCAACATGCCTTTTTATTAATATTTATCAATTAAAATTTTGACCTTCAGTGACCTGAACTTGACCTGAACTTGACATTAACTTCACGTAAATGAAATCAGGTGGTAAAATGACTATCACTATCGAATTTTACGTGGAAAATAACTCATAAAACATGTATTGCATGACTTTCGTAGATATATTGAGCATAGTGACCTTTTGTGACCTGGCCTTGACCTTGACGTTGGCCAACAATCTCACTTTAGCTCATGCGGGACGTGTATCATACCTTTGGCAGCACTTTGGGTGGTCATGGTCGTAATTGAAGGCTTTGGATAGAAAGTATGGCCCATTTCCTGAAATACGTCGATTTTGACATTTTACCTGACCGTGACTTGACATTTTACCTCACTTTGACATTTGTGAGTATGCTTTAGATCCGTGTCATTGATAGCTTTCGATTGCCGCCTTGCGCGTCTCGCTTCGATCATTGGTTCGGAAGATAACCAGGGGGCGTTTACCCCCCCCCCCCCCCCCCCCCCCAGTCAATGGTGTTCTGCGGACACCCCAGTCAATGCCGGCTTAAGTGCAAAATGTGGCTTCTAAGCTGATTTGGGAAAATATCTGCCATCTGTGAGACGCTTAAGGCGGCCGCATGCTAGGCCATTCGGCGCGCGATATCACTGCGACATTCCGCGGTTCCGCGGTGTTCAGCACATAAAAAGCTCTTCCGGACCAGCTTTGTCGGCGATATCGCGCGACGAATGACGCAGTGTGCGGCCGCCTTTACTGTGAACGGCAGACCGCTAGGGACCATAATTTTCGGCGATAACTTTTGAGGGAACCGACTGGTGTCTGGCATGAACGAATTTCTCGCAATGGATATGTCAAACCCTGCGCCAAATTGTATGATTATGATTGGTTAATGTCAAACGAAAATGTAGGGCACTTGCCATGTACTCGTAATGTTAAAACTCGCGAGTCGCGCTGGAAATTTCATCGGTGGGTAGAGGCTATCGTGAAAGGGTAGAGGCTATCGTGAAAGAGTAGAGGCTATCGTGAAAGGTAGAGCTATGCTCTGACGTCAGAGCTAAGCTCCACCCTGGCTGACCTTGAACCGGCGCTGAACGACCCGTGACCGGTCGGTTGCGAGTGGTGGGCGGAGTCAGGGCGGGACTACAGGTATAGAGCGACCGGGCGTTAGCCTCTATCCGAGCTCGGATTATCTTTAGCATTACGAGTGAATGGAAAGTGCCTTAAATTTGCATTGGACACCAACCAACCTTTATAATAAAAATTGTGCATGGCGAGAAAAAAAAAGTCCATTGCGAGACATTTGCTTGTCAGTTGATGCATTCAAAAGTTATCGCCAAAAATTAGGTCCACAAGCGGTCTACCGTTCACAGTAGTTTGGTTGCGGAATGCAGACTGTGAGTGAGAAGCCGACCATCTTTTTTTCATTAATTGTAAAACATTAAAATAAAATAATACTGGCGAAAATGGTAAAACTCTTCCAATAATACGCGTATGTAGAGTTGTCCGTTATTCTATTCGGGGTGTTATGAATTAAAGTAGGCTTGCTAATTGCTATACGTATAAGTATATAGTTGCGCCCTGCCCCTTATCATGCTAAGGAAAGCGAAGTTGCTTGACAGTTATCATGAATGATGCTCGTTATTGTCGTACAATATGCGATCTATTGCTGTTATATAGCATTCGAAACGTTTCAAACAGTTAATAAACGGCAGACGCTGCCCGTATGAATCGCGTGGCCTTGCAAGTAAGGTGCATGCAGAATGTGGTCGAAGTCTAAGCCTGCTCAAGTATTCATTGTCCCGCGGTCGCCACCAGTTGTTTTACCGAGTGGTCAGCCCGTTACAGCCAGCCAACACAATATGAGGATGTTGACCGGACCGGTTAACGCGCTTTCATATCGCAAGCTAGGCTCGGTGCTTAGAAGGCAGGAGCAATGTCCCAAGTTTTGTCAGCATAATTTACCAACGATCACATAATAATAAGTATTAGCCTAACTCTCATAGTGCCGAAAAACATGATTAGTAAAACAAAACAAGATAAGAAGCTTTCGGATTGCGCCTTCATCAGCCATGGCTGGTGAAGCGCCTCGGCTTGCGCCTTCATGGCTGATGAAGGCGCAAGCCGAAAGCTTCTTATCTTGTTTTTTCTCTTTACTAAATCATGTTTTCGGCACTATGAGAGTTAGGTTAATACTTATTATTATAATTATGTCTCTCAAAACAGTGTTCAAGAAAACCATCACATAAGTTTAAATTAATGCATGCATGCATGCATGCATTTTTGCAAAAATTAAACAGTGTTCAAGAAAACCATCACATAAGTTTAAAATAATGCTGTGAAGAAAATGCGTTTGACCGAAAACGTTCGAAGAGCGCGCCTGAAAAGTTGCGACATCATATTCATGTGCTGCATGCATTACGTACACCACATGCATTGGATTCCAATACACGCATGCATTACTTATATATTGCCTTCACTGAATTACTTAACACGCGCCCTGCAGGGGGTTGATTTCCGCCCCTCCCCCTCAGGTTTTTCAAAGATAGCGAAAAAACGGCGGCGCGCAGCGCCGCCTAGTTTTGATACACCTGTTAGGACATCAATTGCGCACACTTTGAGAAAAAAATATGCTCGGGTCATCTCAGGTCAGGTCACCAGACCAGGTCAAGTGAACCCACCACCAAAAATGTTTGCAGTTGTGCCAAAGCCAGAGTTTTTCACCGATCAGGTTGAAACTTACAGGATGTCATGAGGGCATCAGTACTTACAATTCGTTCAACTCGGAATTTTGATATCGGTGACCTAAGGTCAGGTCAATTTCGTAACCTCCCCATAATAAGTCAATGGGGAAATATACAAATGCTTCCTATTTCAAGGATATGCATGGTACTAGTCCAATTACTTCTGGATCATGTTATTATAGGATATTCTTGATGATCCAAGTGTAAGTTTTGTTCAGTGACCCCTATTGGGTCATTTGAGGTCATGCGAGGTCACCATCACTTTTTTGTAAATAACTCTCGACATAATGAAGATAGAGAAGTAAAACAGACATAAATGTGTTTATCTCGTCGAGACACGTCTTCCCACATGCAACATGCCTTACTTGGGTCACCACTTGACCTAGACCTTAGATCAAATTGTTAAGTTGACTTAACAAGGTCATCATATATATCATTCAAAGCGCCTTGACAAGATAAACACAATGGCGTAAACAGTTTTCCGTTATCTTCATTAAGTAAAAAGTTAATAGCAAAAAACGATCTAGCAAAAAAACGGATTTTTTTTCTTTTTGACCTCTAGAGCCTCAAATATTGACCTGAGATCAAATCTGAGGACACTTTAGCGATAACAAATTTTACTGGCTGGCGTTTGCTTTTTTCCGTTTGTTTCTAACTATCATCGTTTCTGAGATATATGGTAATTTCTGGAGCGATATCCTAAAACAGGAAAAAAATGGAAAATTTGACCTTTGATGACCTCTGGTGACCTCAATTTTGACCTGACTTAAAAAAAAACACTGAAATACTTTCGATAGAACATGTATGAAGCTATAAAATGCCTGTTTCCGCTTCTCGCTACGTTGCGTAGTTTTCGAGATCTCAGGGGGGGGGGGGGGGGGGGGGGGTGGAAATCAACCCCCCCTGCAGTTCGTGTTCGGCGCAAAGCCCCTGCAGTGCGCGGGTTAATATAGCTAGCAGTTGGTTAGCCATATCCTATCGTAGTGATAGGCAACTATAATTGTAACTACTTTCAAGACCGGCGAGTCGGAGCCCGATCTGTAATTACTGACCGGCTTGCCGACTTGCCGGGTTACATGACGGGGTTTGAAGCACGGGTGGAGTTTCCTATTCAGATGGTGGGGCCACATGCGGAACTTTATATACTTTTGGGGTTGTAGCTACAACTGCATCCTCAAAAATTACAATCCCAATTATGAATCTTACAACCCCAACATTGTCAGTGAATGCACACCTAAGTAAATAAATACTGTGAACGGTACGCAAAATCACCAAAGGATTTTCAATAACAATTATAAAAAAAAATAATGAAAACATGTATGAAGTATGAACACAGGAAAGAACAAACTTGAAATTGTTAGTAAAGTTTGTCATAAAATAACATTTAAAATCCAACAATAGGTACAACATATTATCTCCAAATTACTGAGAACGACTATGTAGGTACCCAGGGCCGTAGGATCATATTCAGTTGGGTCATAAACACTAAAGAACAACACTACTTATTGACAAACAGGTAACTTTTTCAATTTCAGACACACAAAATGGCAATAGGTATAGGTGTTTACATAAAAAAAAACATGAGCAAAGCAAGATTGAGCGTAGCATATTTCACATTGGGCTTAGTTCTGGATAAATGTCACACATTAGAATGCACCCTTACATGGTTCGCCAAAGGTATTACATTTTGAGTTTAAATATGTTGGTGAAATTGACACTTAATGAAGAACTTGACCAATATTATAAATATGTTTGTGTCTAAAAGCATACCAACCATCCTAAGCTGGAAAAAGAACAGAAATAATCAGACCTAAATCAAATGGTTTAAAATCATGATTATGACAACCTTCAATGTTTAGCCAGACAAACATTATTTTCACAAGATATACCTGGTCATTGTGTTGAAAAGTAGAGGGCCACATCAGTAAAAGTCATTTTAAAAGAAAATAGCCTAATCCAAGGCACCTAATCCTACATCAATCAAACAAAAACATATCGAAAACAGCAGAAATATTGAAAAGCAATAACACACATACGTCATTGCAACGGACAAGATAAATGCGCATATTTTGGCATAGCCGCGTCCTATTTGCCTCTTGTATTATTACTAAAGCGATGCTGTTTGGTTCTCGCCTAATTTGTTTGCCTTGTGGGAAATATGTTATATGTATTTTTATATCTCAGCTGTAATATATAAAAGGGCCGGACCTAGACCATTGGCATCACCAGACATTTTAAGTTCGAGAGTCCATTTTTCTGGCAGACGTTTGCGTCCTAAGAAACGACTTTTACTAGGAATAAACACATCATATTTCGCCCCAAAAATGAAGATTTTGTGTCGAGGCGAACCTCCGATTTCATCAACCTGAGGCCAATTTCACAAAGCAAAAAAGTTTGTAATTACAAAGAATTTCTTTGTTATTACAATTAATTTTTACACACGTTTATAGTTTGGATTTCACAAAACCCCAGGGCAGTAAATCTCAATTTACTATTTACAAACTAGTTTACAAAGATATTGTTTGTAAAAATGTTTGCAATTGCACATGTTCTATTTCTCAAAGGTTGACGGAAGTGAGGAAATGTTTGCAATTACAAACTTGTAATTCCAGTAGGTCAGGAGTTCTGAATTTCAGAAACTGCATTGATAGTTGACATTGTTTGACTGTTCAGGTTATTTTCTTGGTGAGGTTGTTACGTTGCCGAGGTTGTTAGGGTAATGGTTTAGTTATACATAGGTATAGCTGCCCAAAAAAGTTATTTCCCGAGAGATTCGAACAGGGATCTCCAGCTTTGAAGGCCAGTCACAGTGCATGCACCTTACCGATTGCGCTGTGAGGGGCGCCTCCGCGCGGAGAAACCGCATGGCGATAGAATTGCAGCGGTCAACGATGTCTTGTGCAATGTACAGTGAACCTTCACCCTTTACGAAGTAAGAAATCGGCTAGGTTAGGTGAAAAAATGGCCGAGAAATTCAACGATCTTTCTTTTAAGAGTAGTTCTGTTATTATGCTCCGCCACCCGGTGAATTGCCAAATTCTGTTTACTCTAATTGCTTACCAAGATGTATTTTTACGATCAGAGTTTGCATTCCGATGAATTGTTAATTAAAATATAATTCTCCCTATAACTAATTTTATATTGAATAAAAAAATAAACCACAATGTAAATATTTGTTAAATTAATTTGTTAAAAATCATATGATTTGTCATTAGCATCAAGTTTAATACAAACGTTCTTGATTTCAATGTTTCTGCTGTACTAACATTTGTGTTTACAATTTTCTTTACAATCGGTAATTCAGAGGTGGTGAATGTTTGTGAAATGTCTTTTTGTGAGGTTTGCAATATTTTCTTGCGTTTGTAATCGCAAACATGTGTAATTACTAACTTCTTTGTGAAATAGGCCTCTGCTCCATTTTCCGAACCTAAAATATCTATATGTATCGATGTCTAGAGGTTATCAGTCCCCAGGTT
>JAXIVJ010005442.1:10000-17500 GCA_036785665.1 Chirona hameri | reverse complement strand
GGTCATAGATGCCTACAATTCGAATATCTAAGATGTTGTATATCGGTGACTTAAGGTCACTGGTCGGGTTATTTCCGTGACCTCCCATTATAAGTCAATGGTAAATATTAAAATGTTTCGTTTTCCGAGGATACGGATGATATCAGTCCAATTCCTTCTGGATCATGTTATCATAGGCTATTATTGATGATCCAGGTTACATTTTTGTTCAGTGATCCCTACAGGATCAGCCGAGGTCAGCAGAGGTCACCAACACTTTGTGTGTCAATAACTCTAGATAGAATGAAGATAAAGAAGTGAAATCGGCATCAATGTGTTTGTATCGTCGAAACACGTCTCCCAATATGCAACATGACCTACTTGGGTCGCCACTTGATCTTGACCTGAGGTCAAATTTATAAGTTGACCTAAACTGGTCCAAATTAATGTGATTCGAAGCGCGTTCACGAGACAAACATGATGGCGTCAACATTATTGTCGTATCTTTATTAGGTAAAAAGTTATTTCCGAACGTTTTTCCAAAATATAGCTCTTTTGACATTTGATGACCTCTAAAGCCTAAACTATTGACCTGAGATAACATTTGATGATACGGTATGATTTCTTATTTCAAGAGCTTTCGATTGCTTCCTTCCGTTTGTTCTTAGCTATCATAGTTTCCGATATATTTGGGGGTTTCTGGAGAAACGTCCTAAAACTGGAAAATCTGACCTCTGGTGACCTCAATATTGACCTGAACCAAAACATGTTAAAATAGTTTCAAAGTGGTGTTTGATGAGCTTTCGAACCGTTTCGGTTTTCATATGAGGACAATTTGAGAGCGAAAAGGTGCACCAAGATGAGAAGTGAGAATATTGCGAGAAAAAAAAATGGTTTCGCCCCCCCAACTTTAAAATCGTTCCCGGGCCCATGCCTATGCGCCACTGAAAATCAAACGCAGAACAAGTCAGCATATAACCAGATTGTTCTGTTCTTTTATGGACGCCTGTTAGAGTGACAAGGGCCCCCTTTTGGGTAAGAATTTTTGTTCATATCATTAATTTTGTTAAGCAAGGGAAATTTGATGGAGTAAAAGGTACCCAAAGACGAGAAAAGCTCAAATCCGCAAAAAATGCATACGAGTGGTTCTCTCAAAGATAAAATTTCCAAAACAAATCAAAGAAGTTAGACAAGAGATGAGGTATAAGGGGCAAAGGAAAACGGCGACGCTTCGTGCCGCTGTTGTTCGTTATCTCTGAAAAACCTGGCGGATGCACAAACCAGAGGCGTAGGAACGTGGGGGACAGGGGCGGCGGAAGAGGGGGCAGGGGAGCAGTTCAAGAAGTTAGGGAGCAAATATATGGTGTTGCCCCCCCCCCCCATAAATGTGCAATGAAAAATAAATTGACCGAGGACCCTCGAGGTGTCCTCGAACAGCCTGAGGGGACCCTCGGTCTGTCCTCGTCGTTCTCAGTGCGCTCTCGGTCAGCCTGCGGGAGCCCTCAGTCGGCCTGAAGGGGCCTTCAGTCGGCCTGAGGGGGTCTTCGGTGGACCTGAGGAAGCCTTCGGTCGGTCTGAGGGGCCCTTGGTCGGCCTGAGTGGCCTTCGGTCGGCTCGAGGACGAGGGGGTCTTCGATCGGCCCGAGGGTGCACTCGGTTGCCAATTTACATCTCCCCCCGCTCATGCTCAATAACAGGCGAAGGGGCCCTCAGTTCTTCAAATGGTCTTCAAACGCTTCGGGGGCCCTGGAGATTGCTTTGCCCTATGCCCTCAGTCAGCCTTAGGGGAGAGCTCAGTCGGCCTCAGATGGCCCTCAGCCGGCCTGTGGGGGCTCTCCAGCCGCGGTTCCAGGATTTCGGTGAAGGGGGGGGGGGAGCGCAACATACACAAAGTTGCGCCCTGCGGGCGCGCTTGACGGGCGATACATGGGCGCGACCCAGCTCAGGGGGGGGGGGGGGGGCTAGAGCCCCCTAGATCCGCGCCTGCTATCAGTCAGCCGGAGGGCTCACGGTCGGCTTGAGGGGGACACTCACTCGGCTTGAGTGGGTCCTCCCTCAGTCAGCCTTAGGGGGGCCTCAGCCGGCCCGGGTCCCTCAGTCGGCCTGAGAGGGCCCTCAGTCTGCCTGAGGAGCCCTCGGTCGGTCTGAGGTGGCCTTCAGTCGGTCTGAGGGGCCATGGTTGTCCTAGGTTAGCCCTCGGATGGCCTGAGGGGCCTTCAGTTAGCCTGAGGTGCCTTCGGTCTGAGGGGCCCTTAGCGGACTTGTAACGGCTCATTATTTTTAGTCGACTCAAGTCTGACTAAACCAAATAATGACCCTTAGCTGATGATGACCCTAAAAAAATCATACCCCCCCGGTCGCCGACTCAATTACAACCCCAACGAAAAACAAAAAGTTCCGCCTCTGGCTCTAGCCCCGCCCCTTTCCTCATGCGTCATCACAAGCAGGCGTCTCTTGAACACACGGACATTTCATCCTGCGGTTGCTCCGTGCCAACCGCCGGAACCGCAGCCAACCGCAGCCGTGTGACGTCACACCGTTCGCCCCATCCCCGTTGCAGGGGGGATAGGGCGAACTATTCTCTGTAGGTAATATATGCTATTTATTATTTTGTTATTACTTCTCAGTAGGTATTTGTATCTTTGAACTAAGTATTGCTATTGTCACTCATCATATAAAACAAGCGCGAGGTAGAGAATTTGTGATCAAGGCAAACGTTAAGTAGACGTACGCACGTCTTTACGTACAAGTCCATTGAATGTTGATGAATATTTAACTGCCATTAATTTCATTAGTTAATTGAATATACCTAGTTACGTAACCTACATGAGAGTGATGATAACGTGGTGATGATGAATTATACAAGTATGCATGACACAGCGTAGAGGTAATGGAAGTAATGCACTTGCAAGGAACCAATCTTTAAGGAGGTAGGTACTCGAACTGACATGGCCCACACCATGGTGCGGCTATGTCAGTTCGTAAAAGACGCGCGAACGTCTACTTACGTTTGCCTTGATCACAAAATCCTCTACCTCGCGCTTGGTTTATATGATGAGTGGGCAATAGCAATACTTAGTTCAAAGATACAAATACCTACTGAGAAGTAATAACAAAATAATAAATAGCATAGATTACCTACTCAGAATAAAGGTCGAATAGCATCAGTCATACATTCAGAAAATACAAAATTCGGGAACTTGAGCAGGAAAAATGTGCGCACCTTCGCTTCAAATATTTCGGTGCCGTTCTTCTCTTCATATCTGCTCATGCGTGACAGATAAAATTAAATGCAACTTGTGTGATTCATCAGACAAGTACAGTTCATGTACCGTACGCGAAACCCGAAAGTACAACCAGATTTGGCAGGTGGAAGTCCAACCCTATCATCGGAAAAATGTGTGGGTGCCCCCCCCCCCCCCCTCCCCCCCAGTCAAAATATCTTACAGGAGGCCCTGTGTTGTTCGTATTGTTAACGGATCCGCTGGGCAACTGAGGTAGGTATGACGTGAAAATACAACGACACGACGCGTGCCTGCACCTATATATTCGTTATAAACTCTAGATTCTACCTATAAGCTGGGATCTTAATGAATCTTAATGTCCGTGAAGTTAGCGTCGGATTCGGATTCGAATTCAGCGTCGAGTAGCGATTCGCTTCAAATGTGGTTACAGGTCAATTGGGGCACGCTGATCACGAAAATAACATTTATTTTGACATTCAAGGTCATCTTCAAGGTCATTTTCAAGGTAATAAGGACGGGGCGCCTCAAAACGCCCTTAAGGGTTGCTCTAATTGCAAAAATAATGGTCTCCGTCGATTCCCGGGTCCATATCTAACCTCCGCATTGGCAACCTCACGCGTGACTTATATTCTTGAGACCATAAAAGGTTCTCAAAGGACGGGGTGCTTCAAAACGCCCTTAACGGTTGCTCCAATTGCAAAAACCAATGATCTCAGTCGATTCCTCAGGTCTATATCTAACCTCCGCATTGAAACCTCACGCGTTCCCCATATCCATGAAACCATAAAAGGTTCTCAAAGGACGGGGCGCCTCAAACGCCCTTTAAAGTTGCTCCAAGGGCACAAATAATGATCTCAGTAGATTCCCCGGTCCACATCTAACCTACACATTGCCAACCTCACGCGTGCCTCATATCCTTGAGACTATAAAAGGCTATCAAAGGACGGGGCGCCTCAAAACGACCTTATGGGTTGCTCCAATAGCAAAAATAATGGTCTCAGTCGATTCCTCAGGTCCAAATCTAACCTCCGCATTGGCAATCTCATGCGTTCCTCATATACTTGAGACCATACAAGGTTCTCAAAGGACGGGGCGCCCTTAAGGGTTGATTCGCTTCACAATGTGGTTACAGTTCAATTAGGGCACGCTGATCACGAAAATAACATTAATTTTGACATTCAAGGTCCATCTTCAAGCTTCGTTTTCAAGGTCAAATGACGGGGCGCCTCAAACGCCCTTAACGGTTGCTCTAATTGCAAAAACAATGGCCTCAGTCGATTCCTCAGGTCGATATCTAACCTCCGCATTGGAAATATCACGCGTGCCTCATATCCTTGAGGCCATAAAAGGTTCTCAAAGGACGGGGCGCCTCAAAACGCCCCTTAAGGGTTGCTCCAATTGCAAAAAATAATGGTCTCAGTCGATTTCCGGGTCCATATCTAACCTACGCATCGGCAAACGTTGCGCGTGCCCTTATATCCTTGAGAGCATACAAGGTTATCAAAGGACGGGGCGCTCAAAACGCCCTTAAGGGTTACTCCAATTGCAAAAACAATGGTCTCAGTCGATTCCTCAGGTCCACATCTAACCTACGCATCAGCAACCTCACGCGTGCCTCATATCCTTGAGACCATAAAAGGTTCTCAAAGGACGGGCTCCTCAAAACGCCCTTAAGGTTGCTCCATTTGCAAAAATGACGGTCTTAGTCGATTCCCCGGGTCCATATCTAACCGCCGTATTGGCAACCTGACGCGTGCCTAATATCCTTGAGACCATAAAAGGTTCTCAAAGGACGTGGCGCCTCAAAACGCCCTTAAGTGTTGCTCCAATTGCAAAAATAATGGTCTCAGTCGATTCTTCGGGTCCATATCTAACCGCCACATTGGCAACCTCACGCGTGCCTTATATATTTGAGACCATAAAAGGTTCTCCAAGGACGGGGTGCCTCAAACGCCCTTAACGGTTGCTCCAATTCCAAAAACAATGGTCTCAAGTCGATTCCTCAGGTCCATATCTAACCTCCGCATTGGCAACCTCACGCGTTCCTCATATACTTGTGACATACAAGGTTCTCAAAGGACGGGGCGCCCTTAAGGGTTGTTTCGCTTCACAATGTGGTTACAGTTCAATTCGGGCACGCTGAACACGAAAATAACATTCATTTTGACATTCAAGGTCATCTTGATGGTCGTTTTCAAGGTCAAAGGACGGGGCGCCTCAAAACGCCACTAGAGTTGCTCCAAGGGCAAAAATAATGGTCTCGGTCGAATCCCGGGTCCATATCTAACCTCCGCATTGGCAACCTCACGCGTGCCGCATATCCTTGAGACCATAAAAGGTTCTAAAAAAACGGAGCGCCTCAAACGCCCTAAGGGTTGCTTCAATCGCGAAAATAATGGTCTCAGTCGATTCCTCAGGTCCATATCTAACCTCTGCATTGGCAACCTTACGCGTGCCTTATATACTTGAGACCATATAAAGGTTCTCAAAGGATGGGGCGCCTCAAAACACCCTTAAGGGTTTCTCCAATTGCAAAAAAATAATGGTCTCAGTCGATTCATCGGGTCCATATCTAACCTCAGCATGGCACCTCACGCGTGCCTTATATACTTGAGACCATAAAAGGTTCTCAAAGGACGGGGCGCCTCAAAACGCCCAAACCGGTTGCTCTAATTCCAAAAACAATGGTCTCAGTCGATTCCTCAGGTCCATATCTAACCTCTGCATTGTCAATCTCACGCGTGCCTCATATCCCTTCAGACCATTAAAGGTTCTCAAAGGACGGGGCGCCTCAAAACACGTTAAGGGTTGCTCTATCGCAAAAATAATGGTCTCAGTCGATCCTCGGGTCCATATCTAACCTCCGCATTGGCAACCTTACGCGTGCCTCATATCCTTGAGACCATAAAAGGTTCTCGAATGACGGGGGCGCCTCAAAACGCCCTTAAAGGTTGCTCCAATGGCACAAATAATGATCTCAGTAGATTCCCCGGGTCCATACCTACCTACGCATTGCCAACCTCACGCGTGCCTCGTATCCTTGAGACCATAAAAGGTTATCAAAAGGACGGGGCGCCTCAAAACGCCCTTATGAGTTGCTCCAATAGCAAAAATAATGGTCTCAGTCGATTCCTCAGGTCCATATCTAACCTCCGCATTGGCAACCTCATGCGTGCCTCATATATTTGAGACCATACAAGGTTCTCAAGGGGACAGGGCGCCCTTAAGGGTTGCTTCGCTTCCACAATGTGGTTACAGTTCAATGCGGGCACGCTAATCACGACATAACATTCATTTTGACATTCAAGGTCATCTTCAAGGTCGCTTTCAAGGTCAAAGGACGGGGCGCCCTGAAAACGCCCTTAAGGGTTGCTCCAATGGCAACAATAATGGTCTCAGTGGATTTCCCGGGTCCATATCTAACCTTCGCATCGGCAACCTCACGCGTGGCTTATAGCCTTGAGACCATAAAAGTTCTTAAGGACGGGGCGCCTCAAAACGCCCTCAACGGTTGCTCCAATTGCAAAAACAATGGTCTCGTGCTTTATGTCGATTCCTCAGGTCCATATCTAACCTCCGCATCGAACACCTAATGCGTTCCTCATATCCTTGAGACCATAAAAGGTTCTCAAAGGACGGGGCGCCTCAAAACTCCCTTAAATGTTGCTCCAATGGCACAAATAATGATCTCAGTAGATTCCCTGGGTCCATATCTAACCTACGCATTGCCAATCTCACGCGTGCCGGCATATCTTGAGACCATAAAAGGTTATCAAAGGACCTCAAAACGCCTTTATGGGTTGCTCCAATAGCGAAAATAATGGTATCAGTCGATTCCTCAGGTCCATATCTAACCTCCGCATTGGCACCCTCACATCTGCCATTATATACTTGAGACCATACAAGGTTCTCAAAGGACGGGGCCCTTAAGGGTTGCTTCGCGTCACAATGTGGTTACAGTTCAATTCGGGCACGCTGATCACGAAAATAACATTCACTTTGCCATTCAATGTCATCTTCAAGGTCGTTTTCAATTTGCGATGAAGCAACCCTTAAGGGTGTTTTGAGAAGCCCATCATTTGAAACCTTTTATGGTCTCAAGGATATAAAGCACGCGTGAGGTTGCCAATGCGGAGATAATATATGGACCCGAGGAATCGACTGAGACCATTATTTTTGCGATTAGACCAACCCTTAAGGGCGTTTTGAGGGCCCCCGTCCTTTGAGAACCTTTTATGGTCTCAAGATATGAGGCACGCGTGAGGTTGCCAATGCG
>JAXIVJ010005442.1:0-2500 GCA_036785665.1 Chirona hameri | reverse complement strand
TGGAATGTATGAAAAGTTAAACGATACTGTTCACTCATTTCAGTTCAAGTTGGGCAAATTGAGGGGAGAAGATACACAAATAGGACCGGTCAATAAATATATATTGTTTAAGTCCATATGTAGGGCATGCTTGCAGACCTAACTTTAATGCTATATCTAAGTTATCCAAGTGTGAAGTTCAGGTTAGAATCACAAGAGCACTAGGAGAACCCTTACAGTTTACACTGTAATCAGACATGAAAGCAAACTATGAAAGTTTCTATGACTTTCATTCATTCAGATACTGTGATATAAATTATTGATTTTGCACAAGGGCAAATTCTGGCAAGTGATCCATTTTAGATTGTGTAAACAGCTGGCTGATCAAAATTTAGATCGCCAACCTAGGTGGCTATCAAATTTAGATTGCACAAGCCCCCCAAGCTGGTTAATCCAAATGGATTATATTTACTCAAGCAACCAAGGTAAATTGATTGATTACATTTTGACTCATTTTTATCCAAGGACCAATTTACCATCAATCAGACAAAAATAAAATTATAGTTATTCATGTGCTTCATCTTGAAGACAAATACTGTGGTTATGGGCCTTTCTCTGTTGTTATGGCATGCTTGAAAGTGAGAATGTCCAAAATGCTCTAAATTTAGATCAAATGTCGCTTTATGGCATCACTCTGCCCATTTTTATATATTTATTGATTAAATCTTTTTTATCTGCTCCCTCCAGTTTGCCCAACTGATTTCGTGAATCTTTGCTGGTTTGCTGTGTCCGTTGGACTTTTCCTGTGGTTGAATTTATGGACTTGTTGTTGGTGTATATACAAAACTATTTCATTTTATTCCCCTTGTTTAACTCACAACAGTACAACAAATGTGAACATGTTCCAATGATAATTCATGATCTTACATTGCTACCAAGAACATGGTCCACAACCTATAGTTTTGGGTCCTTACTCCTTGGTAATGGTTAGATTACAGATGCCCAATCTTCTGCCAAGTCGAGATCATAACTTTATGCATGGTGCTTAGGTAGCCTGCTAAACAGCTCAGCAGTCTCCAGGGATGTGGCAAAAATGCAAAATTGTCTTTTCAATCAGCTTTATCATGGAAAAAGACAGGGATAATGCTGAAGTTATCATTTAATTGGGGTAGTTTAGTAGCCCAGCTTTTGCTGCATTTGCACTAATTCATTAAGTGTAAAGATTGACAGGTTGTGAGTGTGACAAATAGCTCTAATGCAGATATTCAAACAGTTAGGTATAAACATCTCTGATATAAAAGTTCACTTTTTTAACTTGAAACTATATGAAGTCAATAACTTCTTCTCTTGTAGGGTGCATCATTGTTGTCAAGGCTTCTGAATTATAATGTGCATAGCATTTTTGGGATCACAGTGGCAGTGGCACTCATATATTCCTGCATAATTTCTATGGAGGGAACTAGATAAGTATATGTAGACGAGTAACCTGTAAACTAAATCTCCTTTTCAATCACTAGTATTGAAAAAAGAAACACCATCAGAACAGTGGAGTATTGTGGAAGATAGGGAAAAATTCAGCATGTTGCAGTAGATAGGGATTATGACACAACAATGCTTTTAGTGTAGATTCAAATGTCACTGTGTGCCACTGATAGTAGTTCTTGGGCTCTGTGATGATTGACAATTAACTAATAATTAATGAACAGGGAATTACTATTTTGTTTTGAGTGCTGACATGTTTTATTGATTACAGGCAACATATATGCCAGCAACATAAAGATAGGATGAGACTTAGTGGTGACATAACTGACAATGTTTAAACAGGGACAGGGTCTCCACTCTCCATTTATTTAACAGTAGCAAACCAATACAACTTAGTTGTTTGTTTGCTTTCATTTTCATTGTACTAGTACAAAGGTACAAGGCATTTTTATATTTTTCATTCTGTTGTTTTGCTAGCTAAGCAATATAATAAGTTTTTGTTGTTGTTGCATAGAGCCATGTTTTTTTAAAGTCTACATCCAAAGTTTAAAATTCCACACTTGATCCATGGAAACATAAATGGTTATCACTACTAAAACTGAACATTTTCAGAATGCAATAGGGCTGTTAAGTGATGACGTCATGGTCCAACAGTTGACTGCGCTAATGTTGAAGGGCTTCATTCAGGAGCAAACGCTTGTGGAGTACCTGCTGTCATTGCGTACGAAATTCACTGGATTAGCTAAACCTCTATCGAAATTTGCATTTTATTTCATTTATTTAGCGATAATGCATTGTAACTACTAAAGAACGGACATTAACTTCTAGACTACTAAATTGTATTCAACTCACACCGTGTTAATTGTTTGGTATATGTTTTATTTTCTTGTTAACACGAGTGCTGCGTTTGACATGCATTATTTTCATTTTGTGACTAGCTAATTTGTGCATATAAAACGCTCATCTATTGCGTTTCATTCTTTGTTTCATTTTGTGACTAGATAATTCGTGCATATAAACGCTGATTTATTTAGTAGCC